>CM029605.1:40365653-40508865 GCA_017311375.1 Mytilus coruscus
GTAAAACATGTTTGTGGTTCCTCAACACTTTCCTAACCTTTGACAGAGAACTTACAACACAACGTTAGTACAATTTGTAAAACAGATTAGCATGCAACACCTGTGTTAGAAAATATCATCAATATTATTCGTTTGTTTGGCCTTCATTTATTCTGAGCCGCTTCTGGTGGTCTATCGGACCCAAGGATACATTTGTTAAGAAAACAAAAGATTCGATAAGGACAGTTTTTATTTATCTATTGTGTTCACGTTTCATTTTACAAATTGTATAATTGTACTAAAAAATGCAATATCTTCCGCAATCTGGACCTAAAATTCCGGTTGCTCTATTTGTACGCTTTGATTTTGGTGTTCTCAGCATTTTGTGTTTATATAAAATGAGAAGATGTGGTATAATTGCCAATGAGACAACTCTCCACCAGAGACAAAATGACATAGAACCCTGTTGTCTTTTACCTATCTTGTATTTTGTTGAAGTTGATTCTTTTGAACGAAATGTTGTTTACTTAAGCTTTGATGTTTCTTTTCATAAGTCAACCAAATCATTATGATTTGTAATATATAAAAACAAATATTTAATTGAGTGATTGATTGGTTGGTGTTTAATGCTACTTTCAGCACTATTGGTTATTTCGTGGCTCAGATTTCACTGGTGGAGGGAGCCGGAGTGCCAGGAGAGAACCACCCTTCGGTAGGAAAACTGACAATCCTAGTCAATTAAGATTGGAGTCGAACGCACCTGCCACGTGCAGTATATATCTTATAAATTTAAGTCTATTTAGATATTATAGTTTAACTATCATCGGACCTGACGGAGGATTTTATCCAGAAACATTGCTTACCTCTATGTCATATGAACTCTTGTGGATGATTGTCTCTTTGGCAATCATATCACTACTTATAATTTTTATATTTTAAAACGTGCACAGAAATCAGAAGCATGCGTTTATGTCAATATTGCGCCATGGTATGTTTGCAGAGTAAATTCTAGCCGTAATAATTTTCTGTTATCTCTGATTCAAAAATGTAGCGTTTTGATAATGATTAAAATTCTGCCCAAAAAGGAAAGGATTCTGCTTATAATGAATATCTTTAATTTTAACATGTACTAAATGTTTAAAAGGGATTTTGTTTAACTTACACGTTACCTTCATTTTCGTTTATATAAAAACGAAAAACACTTGACACAAAAATTGAAACATTAGGTCGCCAAAAACGAAATAAGCAAGAACTAATGTTTTCCATTAAAAATAATAATCACCTAGTTGATATGAATATTTTACAATGGGAAACCTTCATTTTCATTTAATTGAACGCAATCTTTTATGTATAACTTGACTTTTGTTATTTTTGTTAGTTTTTTTATTGTGCTTCGTACCCATCTGATGAATCAAACCCTTTCCAACTAATTTTTTTACAGTTTTTTACTTATATTGTGCTACATGTATAATACCACTGTCAAAGATTAAGGAAAGTACGTGTTGAGCGCTACAAAGTAAACATGTTAATTTAGCCACATTTTGTGTGTGCTTGTCCGACGTAAGTAGTCTGTAATTCAGTATATGTCATTGGTTGCTTTCGACTATACCTGTTTTCCGCTTATTGTTTTCATCATAAATCCGACCGTCTGTTTTCATTGGGGTGTGGATGGGGGTTTACAGAATAGAGAATAATGGGCAAAAATATAAAGAATAGAGAAAAAGAGACCAAAAAAATGAAGAATAGAGAATAATAAGATGCTGAAATATAAAGAAAAGAGAATTATTGACAAAAAGTATAAAGAATAGAGAAATATGGCTTAAAAATGAAGGACCCCATCCAGACCCTCTTTCATGTTCTAGTCAAGCCATGACATTTATACGGTATGGATGGTGCTAAACTTTGAAGGCCATGCGTGAGGGTGTTGATTTGGGGGTGCATTATTTCTGTATTCTTTAATTTTTTTAAGCCTTTTCTATTCTTCGAGCATATTGTTTTTCTTAAATTGTTTAACATTTCATACCGATATAACATGTTACTTTTATTATTCTTCCCTTAGTTTATTTATTTTGTATTTGCATTGTATCATAGGTCAAATTTATTTGTTCATTGTATATTCATTGGTGTTAATATGTCCTTTGATTGAGTTAAGCTATTTCAGTTGATATTTTATAGTGTGTCTTTCTATGTTGTGATGTTACACTATTGTTTCAGAAAAAGGGTGAAGGTTTGGTACCATTAAAACGTTTAAACCCGCTGCATTTATTTGCACCTGTCCTAAGTCAGGAATCTGATGTTCAGTAGTTGTCGTTTGTTGATGTGGTTCATAAGTGTTTCTCGTTTCTCGTTTTTTATATAGATTAGACCGTTGGTTTTCCCGTTTGAATGGTTTTACACTAGTAATTTTTGGGGCCCTTTATGGCTTACTGTTCGGTGTGAGCCAAGGCTCCGTGTTGAAGACCGTACTTTGACCTATAATGGTTTACTTTTTTAAATTTTGACTTGGATGGAGAGTTGTCTCATTGGCACGCATACCACATCTTCTTATATCTATTTATATTTTTGCCCATTATTCTCCAATTCTTTATATTTTAGCACCTCATTATTCTCTATTCTTTATTTTTTGGGGTCCAATTTTTTCTATTCTTTATATTGTTTGCTCATTATTATCTATTCTGTAATTCCATCCACACCCTCATGCGTTGACCTATACTTGTTTACATCGTCGTCCTTTAGTCTCGATAGAATATTTGTCTTTTTGACAATAAAACCAGAATTCTTATTTTCATATAGAATTTCTACAAATGGTTTATAAAACCCTATCATTAAACTTGAAGATGTTTATATTATTTTCAGGACGTTGTCTGATTAATTAGTTACTGTACATCTACTTAACATTTACTTTATTTCTAGTGTTTGTAACTTTTCCCAACATTGAATGATGCAATAGTTCACATAAACCAAGACAACACTCAAATAAACTCTTAAACTTATGTTATTTGATAACTTAGTTTAACCATACAATGAAGAATCAGGTAAATATTCCGATTTAAACCAAGAGAAAAGATAGTTATATCACAATGAGACGGACACCCAACGACAAAGAAGAACAATAACACAATATTTCATATATACAACACTATATTGTGGCCAACATATTTTTATGTATCAGTTCCAAGTCAGTAACTTCGTCAGTAGTTGTCATAACTTAATGTGTTTCGTTATTTCAAGAATTGGGTGTTAATGGCAATTCTTTGAAGAATCCTGCTAATGTGTTAACCACAACATGTCTTTTTGATTATTTTTGGCGTTGGGTTGCTGTCTCAATGATCTATAACTTACAACGAAGGTAATATTGCCGTGTGTGTGGCTGTTCTATTTTACTCCATGTAAGATAAAAGCTACAAATTTTAAATAAATCTATCGCTTGCATGCACTGTTTCTTAAATAACCACTAAAAAAATGCGTTAAATCCTGATAATTCTTAACCCAAACATTTTTTTTTCGTTGGCTACTATTTACTGTCAAATCCACAGTTGACATGTCGTAACTAAGGATTGAGCAGCCAAGTTGACTTGCTAAAATCCATGAATGTGCGAATGATGCAATAGAATAGAAAATGAAACAACACCTACCCTCAAAACTCCATTTTAATGCGATATTATCCGAATTTATAGCGTACACGTAACGGAATAATCTTCAGCTTGAGAGTTTTTATTCGTATGACGTCATGTTTTGACATGACGTTAATGCGCCATGATCATTCATGAAATTTCACGGAATTTTATTTTATTTTGATTTTATGCATTTTTTAAGATCTTATGCATTTTTTTTTGTTATGCATTAGAATAGAAATAACTGTTCTGAAGTTTCTTTTTCAATTTCAATTTGAACACAACGAAATCCACATAGTGTTTGCACATAAGTTACGATACATGTGTATTTACGTGGAGGTAAATAGTAACAGCCATGCATTAATATGTACACCACTGAATCTGAGCTAATTATAGATATATCGAGAATTTTATCACGTTGTTGTTTACAAAGCGAACCATATTAGAATCAACATTTTCACATAAAGGTTTGTACATGTAATTGTTAATTGTAAATATTGAACTACTTTATGAAAATAGTCCTTGTGTGAAATGCATTCGGGGAAAAAGGGGAAAAATGGGGGCGTGAAAATTGCTATAAATTTTCATTTAAATTATATTTACACGATAAAAATAAAATCAAAGGAAATACAAATTCTTTTAAAGCCTTCTGGTTTATATGGTGTGTCTCCACTAGAAAATTTGAACTGCTCTGGCACAAATATACTAAAGCATAGGAGTGCGGCGGTCAACATTTACGCAGCATCCGTGTAAGAGTTACCGGGGAATTTGAATTTACTACCCCCCTTTTCCCTTTTCCTCTAAATAAATCAATTTAGAATGGAATGAATATAAAAAAAATCAACCGATCTGACAAATTATACACTATAGCGTACATGTAGGACTATGAAGGTCAGAGTTATAAGAGAATATGATCCCCTACCCATTAAAAAAAGATAAACTTGTCGATTTTGATAGGATTTGTTTTTAAATTCGGATTTATCCATATGGATGTATGGATGGGCGGATGCTTAATGTCCAGCGGCAAATATTGAATGTACAAAACCTCCGATGTTACGGGATTTTACTAGATTGTCAGAGACGGCTTTAGATGAGGTCCAACTTTTATTCGTAACATCAGACCCTGTTATAGTTATTGGAAAATTTGAATGTACTACCTCCCTTTCCCCGAAATGAAAACAAAAAAAATCTAGACTTAATCAAAACCATGAGCTCCCACCCTCATGGCGAGAATGTCATTGAGACCACGAGACTTTGATTTAGATTGATTATTAGAGACGGTTTGTCAACTAGCCTGTTAAAAATCCGGCTTAGAACTAAGCAGGGATTTTTCATATTCGTATCAGATCTACATGTTAGCGTCCTAATATTCATGTAATATTTGCAACTGGACGATAAACGCAAATCTATTTTCATCATTTTCTTATAAAAAGAGCCTATTTTAAGCACGTCTATCACATTTAACATCGAAGTGTGAAATATCTTACTGCTTAGGGGGCAACCCAAACATAAAGCATTGCAAATTCTGTTGTATACCTTACGCTCATACACGAAGGCACAAAAGAGGGGTCTACGAAACCTAATGCAATTTGAACTAGGGGCCCACAGTAGCCTATATTGCCAACTTGTTAAAAAAAAACCCACCATTTTAATCATTCGCAGCAGTGAAAACCATCTTCCCAACACGAAGTAATATAGTGCCCAGGTTTATCCATATATCCACTCGGAGAACATTTTATTATTTGAAATGGCAAAGTCATTTAAGGACAATGACCCATGTAACTTATAATACGGAGTCAATAATTGATTTCTGTCACTTATTTTCTTGTCTAAGTGATCATCTTAGCTGTATGCTGTTTCTCTCTATCTATACTTGTTTTCAATGTACATGATATACCGGTAATAGAAACATGGAAAAAATCGATAAACATTGTCATTTAAGCGCAATAACTCCTATAAGAAGTGCATTATTATTTCGGTCTCGCTTAATTTATTTGTAGATCTTTTATGTGTACAGTTTCTCTTTATGTTTCATAGTTTTCAAGATAGTTACACAAAATGTATATGTTGTTATTTAAGATAGTTCAGGGGTCTGAATTAAAGTAGGTATAAAAATCTTTTTTAAATAATTTGCCAAAATCTAGCATATATCATGCTTTTTTTTCAAAAATGTAATAAACAATATGAGTCACGGAGCTACAACGTACAGGTTGTGTTAAATTTTCAAATTGTGTTTTCACTGAAAACGTATTTTGTGTGATAGAAAAAAAAAATTAAATAAATTATGAGAAGATGATTCCTATAATGTGCTTTCAGAAAATGAAAAGTAAAATTGGAGTCACTCGTTTTTTGGCTACAAAATAAAATAGGTAAATTCCCCACACATTCCCCCATAGAAGTAAGGTTATCTGAGTTATCTCCCTCTTATACTGCAAAGTTGATCATGCAAAAAATGAGCTGTATCAACAATAAATAAAAATAGTCGTACAAAAAGGACAAACACATAACTTTCTTCATTAAGTGAACGTATAACCATACATCTTAATTACATTTCTCTCTCGAAATTTGTATATTTTTTTAAAGACCAAGATGTATTGTATTGCGCTATTTGGTAGTCCAAGATGGCAGATGGCACCCTAACTTTTCTAAGTGCGATAACTCCTATAAGGATTAAATTGACAATTTAGGTCACGTCGAGTTATTTTTCGATATTCTCTTTCTGAAAAGTGAGTTTGTTTTGATATCTCTATCTATTATAGTTTTCAAGGGAACATATAAAAAGAACAACATCAAAAAATAATTATTTGTCGGGTAACACATTTAGCAGAATTCATCAAAGACTTGCTATTAAAACACGATTCTTAAGAATAACCGAGAAACATTAAATTATGGCAACTATTGACGAGATTCCAGACTCGGAACATATAGTAAATATGTTGGCCACAACATTATCGTATATTTCGTATATATAAGCAAACAACATATATAGATATATTCTTAAATATTGTTCATAAAAGCAATTCTGACAGATTGTGATGTTTATCAAGATAATTTTAATGCAAACATTTACAAAAATATCCAAACAAAAACATCTAAACTGTGCACAACTGTATTCAAGTGTAATGTGTAGCGACGGGTGATTATTTTGCTTTATGAATATGTGAAAGATCTCCTTTGTATTTATCAAACTTTTAGATTTTGACAATGCGAATGAAAAAAAATAAAAAAAAAAAAAAAAAATGGAAAATTGTCCGTTACCCTTACAACGTATTTTGAAAATTAATGCTGTACACTGACCAGAAAATTCATTGATTTGCTTTCAATATGGATACCTCAAAATAAACATGAAGGAGGTTAACGAAATATGTTCAACTCGATGAATCATATGCTTATATTACTTATTGTGAACTCGCATTAATGTTTAAGAAGAAACATTCCTACAATGACGTGTCGATTATCTTGCATTAAAATATTGTTATGACCGTTATAACGGTTCATCGACACGTCATTGTAGCCATGGATAATTTCACATTGAAATTGCCATGACCTATATGTGACATCTTTAAATATAAATACTGAATATCAATTTTAACCGAATTTTAACTCGTATATAATAATAAATAAACACTACAGTTTCGCTTATCTCTTAACATCAAATGAGCTTAAAGATGAACAGAGATTTCCTGTTGCAGTGTATATGTATTTTTCATTAAATTATGCAGTATGTATACATATGTAAATAGACTCATCATGGATACGAAACAACTTATCAATGACGCTCGAATAAACAAAATTAAAAAGGCAAAATAAAAAGAGTGCCGAAAGATATCAAAGTAACATACAAACCCATAAGTCGAAAGAAATGCAAGCTCTGAAATGTCGTTTTCACTGGGAGATATATACTCCATATGCAGGCCCTGTTGTTATGTAAATTGCATGCTCTAACATCTTAAATATGTTTGAAAATTAGACAATCATTTCATGTAAAATGTAGATTGTTCGCTCATCAGTGAAACTTATGAAAAGGAG
The DNA here is from genome assembly GCA_017311375.1 of Mytilus coruscus. Classification (NCBI taxonomy): domain Eukaryota; kingdom Metazoa; phylum Mollusca; class Bivalvia; order Mytilida; family Mytilidae; genus Mytilus; species Mytilus coruscus. The sequence continues at coordinate 40,373,276 of CM029605.1, forward strand.
TTTTTAACAAAATGCACATTTCCGACATTTTTCTATAGCAGTGTCAAAGTCAAGAAATCGAAATTGTTTAAAAAAAATGAAATTTGAACACTTTAAATCCAAAATTTTAAAAAAGTTAACTGTTGAGGAAATTTATGGCCTGTCATGTGTCTTATTTCTAGAGTAAATTAACATTTATAGTTTGTTCTTATGTTGTACTGTTACACCACTGTCCAAGGTTAAGGGGAGGTTTGGCGCCTTCAAACATGTTTAACCCAGCCACATTCTTTCGGTGCAAGTCCAAAGGCAGAAACCTGTAGTTCAGTAGTTGTCGTTGGTTTATGTCTGTCATATTTGTTTTTCGTAAACTGTTTTGTTATAAATTAGGCCGTTAGTTTTTCCAATTGAATTGTTTCATAGTTTTCATTTCGGTGCCTCTTATAGCAGTGTATACAGTTTAAGTATTCCTCATTGCTGAAGGCCGTATGGTTGCCTATAATTGCGTACATCTACTTCATTTGAACTTTAGTGGATGGTTGTCTCATTGGCAATCATACAACATCTCTTTATTTTTATGTTAGCGAACATTTTTAAAAACATTATTTTAAATTGAAGTGGTCCTTACATTATTTGAAATTGAAGTGGTCCTTACTTTATTACAAATCTCATTGGTCTTTCCATTATTTCAAGTCTAATTGGCCCTTACATTATTTCAAATTGGAGTGGTCCTGAAGTGTATAACTTTTATTTCCTATTAGTATTAACAATCACACAAAAAATCCAGCATACAAAATAATGGACAAGTGAAACGATTGTGACCTTTGATGTTGCAAGAATAAAATAAACAAGGAAATACGACCTATTATACATACACAATGGCATTAGGAATGGTAGGCTTATTTTTTTGTCGTATTTTGTTCTTTATATTTTACACTCTATTAACAAAATGCTACCCTTTTACACGAAGCTCCATCGTGCCGTTTGATTGTCTGTGGTTTAAATCTCGGTATAATCATCCTCATAGCTTGCACAGGAAAACCCAAATGACTTCACGAAACGATGTAAATTCCGCCTTTGTAAATGACAGCAAATAGACGGAAAATCTCTACGGGTTTAAAGGCATGTCGATGACACAACTGTTATATTAGTTCAATTCCTTTAGATAAGTCTCCGTGGTAAGGAGAGCTTTAGTTTATGTATTCGGTGATATTAGTTTATATAGAGAAAATAAATATCAGTCTGTGTTAAGGAGACAGCAATTCACAAAGCACATAAAACCATACAGTTCTAGTAACTTTAGGCGTGTCAGCAGTCCACAATTAGTCATTGATTAGTCAAGTTCGCGTCAGCAATCCGCTAGACTTAATAGAAGAATCAGTTTGACTGATCGGACGGATCGGGTGGGTTAATCCTTCTGACTAATTGTTCTTTACTTCTTAACGTTAAACTTTAACACGGATTAGTAGTGTCGTTTCATTTTAGAACGAAGCCCGACGTTTTTTTATTCTGCAATAATTTTTGATAACATTTTCTATCAAATTGTCCTTTTTTGGTAAATCTTTTGGTCAAGACTACATTTGGGATAAGTTCTGACCTCTATTTAGATCTGTCAGAAACTGCCATGAAAACTAGTACTAGAACTTTTAATTTAAACAGACACTTTTAGAACAGTTTCTGACAGAAACGGCTCTAACTCATAACAGTGTTTGGCAAATATTACATAGAATATATCTTGGCAGTTGTATCTTCTGAACTTTCTAGACAGATCTGTATGGATATACTTAAAAAAAAAAAAAAAAAAACAAAAACAAAAAAACACACATTTATATATTTAGTTTATTTCATTAACATGAATTCTGTTATCAGTTAAATTCGTTATTTTTCCTAATTTATGTATTCCTTCATTTTCCAAATTCATTTTGTTTTCGTTTTCCCATTTTTCCCATCACCCCCACCCCATTATTCATCTAATCCATTTTTCTTTTATATGTATGATGTCAAACAAAATATATTCTGAGATATCGCTGCTATTTGCCATGATTAATTATTGATAATTGACTTTTTATTATTGTTTTACTTTGTTTTTAGCTTTATAAAATTCTGTTAATATTAGCGTTCATTTTGTATACCAAATTAATACAAAAATACACATCTGAGTAAGTAAATCCTTTGATTAAACGCTTTGCTTTTATTCAGTAAACACATTTATCAATATTATTCATCTTCATTAATCTGAATATGTCTACAATATAGTATCGTTTTTATAATTTATATATCAACATACAGATGTAGTCATTATTTTTATACTTGTTTTTAACACGACACTACAAAGAGTATTTAATTAACACTGTGAACAGGACCCTATTCGAAAATCGGTTCTGTTGTAAATTTTTGCATATAATTTTTCTTGTAAAACTGAAATTGATAATCTACAATGGACCTTTATTGTTGTTTATATTTGATTTATCCTAAATAAGTTCCCTCGGGTAAACGTCCAGAGTATAATTAGAGAAACCCTACCAAAAAGCCATCAATAGTGCAACATAATTTCGTCAATGACAGACATGTATCTATGCAATATGTTAAGATCTAACTCATCAAGTCTACAAAAAATCAGAATAATTTATACAGAAACAATCAACGAATTTACACACTAATTATAAAAACTTTTTCGTACTGTTTGCTTTTCTATGGTTAAAAGTGTCGGTTGTATTATGTTAATAGTGTTTATATAGATACAACGACTCATTGACGCTTACATATGAATGATATAAAAGAGAGGAAAAGATACCAAATCGACATTCAAACTCATAAGTCGAAAATAAATTGACAAGGCCATTGCTAAAAAAGAAAAAGACAAACAGACAAACAATAGTACACAAAAACACAATATAGAAAACTGAAGACTGAGCAACACACACCCCATCAAACACTGGGGGTGATCTCAGGTGCACCGAAAGGGTAAGCAGATCCTGCTGTACAGATAAAATGAACTAGAAGAAACCCGCAGCGCGGCTTGAAGAATACTTGAAATGTTAATGGTGATACACAGCACAGCCCTACATCGTGCAGTTTGGTTCGTGTTTCTCAAACGTATTTTTTAGCACTGATGTTAGTGTTGATCATTTTTATTAGTTTGTCAGTTCCTCTTCAATAAGGAGTTTGAATGTGCAATTGGTAGCATCTGTTACTGTGTTACACAAGTGCTCCGAGATAGGAGGAAATAACTCAGAGAAGAAGAAGACAACCTAGAACACTGATGATTAAAAAACATTTCTTCAGTGGTGCGAGCTTATAGTATTTTATTTTTCGAGTGGTGCGAGTCGAGTTCTGTCTCTGTATGACACGGGTGCTCCAAGAACGGAGGAAATAACTAAGACAAGATAATCTAGAACTCTCAGCTGATCAAAAAAATTCCTTCAGAGTAATTCTTTTTTTTTCTAGCGGTGAACGAGCTGTCTTTGTGTGACACGGGTGCTCCGAGAAAGGAGGAAATAACTAAGAGAAGAAGAATACAATCTAGAATTCTCTAATGATTTAACATATTTCTTTGAGTTTTTAATATTTCTTTTTTTTCGAGTGGTGCGAGTTTGATAAAGTGATTACAGTTGTAATAATTGGTGCGATAGTGCGTGGTGCGAGTTGGCCTTGGGCCGTTTTATCATTAATTCCATTTCCGCCTGCTTAGAAATCGTAGACGGTAAGGAACCAGCTACGGTACTTTATTTGAGGTTTATTAAATTAAGCTACGCTAATTAAAGCAATTACTATATGAAGTTATAAAGTACATTACATACAATTACTATTTATCAATATATAATACTTCAGATGATCGTCGGTTCGGAGACAAACCGGCTAAAAAATTTCGGTCTACAAATTTAATAGTAGAGATAAATACATGTATATAAAAGCAGATTGTCTAATGACAGTAAAAAGACCGGAATATTCTAAATGCTAAAATTCATGTAGATGAAACATTTTTTGGTCTTCATTTATTAGTTGTGCTCCTTTATATCAGACTCCTTGTCGTACAAGGCTTATAAAAATCAAATGAATTAATGATAAATCAAATAAGCTCCCTATTAGGGAAACCTTTTTTCACATGTGTGTTATATAACTTGAAATCAAATAAGGCATTTTATTCACGAGCAAAGCATGCCTTGTGTGATAAATATAAAATTATTTATTGATATTATTTCATTAGAGGTCTTAGTGCCAGTACTGTTTTTTAAAGGTTAAAATCAATCAAAAAGATAAGGATGTTGAACCCCAAGTCTATTTTAATTAGTTTTATCTTCACTAAATAAGAAAGCTGGTATGTTTTATGAGTTTTCTTCTCATTCTTACACTATGGCATCCATTTGAAATAATTTTTGATATAAGCAATGCATTTTATTTTAGGTTTTAGTGAAACTTTGTCTGATATGGTTATTTTTACAAGGTAAGATCCTGTTTAGAATATTTACAAATGCTTACAGATATAGGAATATTAAAGAGGTTGAAGATACCAAGGAGACATTAAAACTCATAAGTGGAGAGAAATTAAGAATGCCATGACAAGAAACGAAAGACGACAAAAAAGCAAACAAGTACACAAAACACTACTATATAAAACTAACGACTAAGCAACACAAACCCAACAATAAAAAACTCGATGTGATTTCATATCCTTCAAAACGGTAGGCAGATGCTGTATCAAGATATGTGCGTTTTAACAATGTACAATATACGTTAAGGCTTTGTTGAAATGTAGTGAAATGAACACCGATGTTAGAACTGCAAGTTAAAGAAGAAAATGTATCATGGTCAATTTGATTTTAACGATAAAGATTAAAGAATATACGTATATTTGACTAAGCAAACCTTGATTATCGTGTTAACTGAAATCGAAATCACACACCAGATGTATGCTTGGTGTAAAACGATGAACTTGAAATGCGGTATTGTTTTCTTTGTAACAGAGATCGCGTTGCGTGCAACTGGAGCATGAAGTTGAGTCCTCGAAATAAAAAAAATTGTACAATCGATACGGTGCTACGTCGTTACCAGAATCCATGCAAACATGTGGCTTCTTTTTTCCTACCAGGTTTTGAAAAAATAAGCGTAAAAACATTTGTTACGGCCATATTTTAATCAAGCACAACACCACATTTGCAATGCAAAAGAGATCGACAATTCCATATTGAAACACATTGTTAAAAAATGAATAACGGAAACCTTTCTATTTTGAATATTTTATTGTTGAAATATTTTGCAAAATAATCGACCGTGCAAACTGGATAGGTCTGTATTTTCATTTTCCACAAAATGGTACAATGTACGTTTTGACTTATATCGTAATAAACATGAATTTTGAAAACAACAGAAAAACCCAGCAACGGCTCTATCCTCGTTTTCTTCCCCACGATCTCTTTGAAACAACCGGTACCTTTAGGTGGACAAGCTGTATCTTGCCGGATGATATTTCCTAAGCAGAAAATGTAAATAGCTGGGTGATTAGTTTATTTCATTTAAACTAAAACTTTGTAGTCTGAGGCGAGGCTGACTTTGAATCTTTATTTGAAAAATAAGGAAAACATTACAGATGTTTCATAATGTGAACCAGAATCACACTCCTCAATATCTACCTAACATTGTCCTTGCATGTATACAAAATGCAATAATTAATCTGATACCAGGCTTATAATTCTGTACGCCCGATCCGCGTTTTGTCTTCACAAGAATCATCAGTGACAATCGACTGAAAAGAGTTAAAATGCTATATCAAGTACGAAGTAAGATATACATGTAATATTTTATAACTCAGCAATATCCCGCTTTTTTCCTAAACTATAACATACTTATTTCAACGTTTTAGCACTGGGTCGATACCGCGGCCGATGGAAATTTGTCCCCGAGAGTATCATCAGCTCAGTAGTCAGAGCTTCGATACCGACATAATCAAAACATAAACTTATTTAAAATTTAATTTTTATAGATATTTGATTGAAATTAAGGTTCGATCTCCTTCGCCCAAAAATAATTTGGGTGTTATGTTTATGTATTTCTTATCATATAGCTCCTAATGTTGGAAATTGTTCAGTATTGTGAGTATTTGTGTCATTGACGTATACTCCGTATGTATTACTTCGTATGTGTATAACAATCAGGACTATATAATATACTATAAAAGAAGATATGGTATGACTGCAAATTAGACAACATTCCAACAATTAATAATTCTAACGTTCTACCATAAAAAGATACAGTCCGAAGGAATTCACGGCTTATTCATCAGACTAAACCCGACCCGAACTGCCTTGTTCTAACTTTTCATTGTCAAATCATTTGGACAAGAACAGGTTTAGTGTAGCCCTGTATAAAACCATAGAAAATGCTTACTCAAAGGTAACATTAAGAAAACACTATCGTAACAATCAATAAATAGATGCTTAAATTACTGCTGTATTTCTATAACAAGGATAACGATTCTCAACCATGATTTTCATTCTAATGTATTTCAAAGTTGATTCTTTTTTAAAATTATTTCAGAACAATCAATACTCACAGATTCAAATATCACCGTTTACACTATAGAAGGGTCAACGATAAACATAGCATTGAAAGACATTGGCCATGAGATATATTGCCGATTCAATAAAAAAACAATATACTCTAGAATGGTTAGAACAACAAAATACGACATTGAATTACATCCAGATTTTCAGATGATAAATGTAACAACAAATGACACAGGAATTTACAGGTTACACGATCGGGGTCTATTATCTCAATTATACCTACAAGTTACTAGTAAGTTTATCGTTACGTGCATACGTGTAAATGTTATATGATGGGTTATAAAGGTGTCAATTGATAATCATCAGAGCAAATAATACTAGGATGACACATCTTATTTAGGGTTATGATTAAGGATAAGGTACTAGAAGGACATTTATTTGAACCTTTAAAATAAAAAAAAAATCCTAAAAACCAGTCGAATAACATTCTTTAGACGTTTGTTCTTGTTAGACCAGTCTGTTGGGCATCAACATTCATAATTTCGAACTTGTTTTATCAAATTTGCATTAGCATGATAAGGGCATCAAACGTATTGCACTTAGTGAAAAACAGACTCATTTTGATGTTTTGTTATATATTTTTAAATATGACAGGAGGTTCCACCGCAACAGATATGTTCATACATGATGTATTTTGCCAAGGTTAATAGGTGCAAAATATCTTTTGGGGTAAAGGTTTGTGTAATATTTCAGTATGTCCAAAACCAATGCGTCAAATGACAATTTTAGCTCTAACAAATATCCAGGTTTGCATGTTTATGACATAATAGTTACATCTCACCTGACCTTTCAACACTAAAGTACCTACATCATATTTAGCTCAATATCAAAAAAATTACCACAATCTTACTTGAATTTAATAATTATTTTAATGTTGCCATTTTAGTGGACAAATAAACGTCTATCGTCACGCCCATAGAATAAATGACAAGGTCTGTCAAAATATGTTTTTTATTCTACGAGAATTTCATCTGTACATCTCTATAATGGTCATGTGAAGATCTATATATCTGGTTACATATTTCGGGTTAAAAAAATCTCTATGGAAAGTCTATAACTGTTTGAAAATTGAGCTGTTATACGAAAATCTACAAAACCGACCAAAATTTAAATTTTGTTTCGTATTTGAATATTCCAAAATTAATCAAAGTCTTATACATGTTCATGTAAACGTGCACTTGCATAAGGTCGATTTCTATCCGACGCAGCTCATACATAACAGTCTTATCATAAACCCAAGGAATACATATTGAACTTCATACTTTTGTGGTAGAGATAGGGTTTGTTTAAGGTCACCAGATATACCATTTGGAGATGTTCCGAAGAACTACACAGAAATCAGCCTCTTCCAATACAAGCATAATGGCTAAAAAGACGAATTATTATTCACGAAGAACAATCCAGCTGTTCCTGACATTAGTTCGACCATCTAAGCAAGCTATATATTGGTACTAGTATTACGACATTACTCGGGCAATACTTTATTGGTTCTACGAAAATTAGCAGGCAGTATCAGTTTGAAAGAATGTTTTTTTTTTGCCGTGCCGATGGTTGACCAAAAAATTGAACGACAGACTGGAAAAGGGTGTTTCAAGTTATTTCAGCAAGGTATAATTCGTTTCAGGTATTTTTGGAGTATTTTAAATGAAAATTGCGAAAGTAGACGACGAATTGACAGGTTATCTTGCTTGACCCAAAAGGGACAGCTGGGTTTTAGTTGCCGGGAATCAGCACTGCTTTACTCTTGCTGATCTGTAGACCCTGACGGACAGGATACAAGGTGTTCATTGTAGTGATCGTAGCGTAGATGTATTTATTTTTTTTACAACTTACAGTAATGTTATCATAACACTGTGCCGTTTAATCAGAGAAATCAATTAGAGTTAAATTCTATATTTTTACTCAAATAAATTGTGTTTGTTGGTTATTTCCCTTTATTTCCATCATGCCACGGACAAAAACAAACTTACTCCAGGAATATGCCCTCACATAGCTGAACAGATTATATACTAAGCTAAAGGCTGCACTTTTGTAAATATTGAAGATGCAATTTCCCATAGAAACTCCCTTTACGACTAAAAATGTGCCGATTTTACTATGAAGTTTCGTAAAAAAATATATCCTTGAATGAAAAGTTAAGATGCATTACTATTTTATTCATAGGTCAAAACATACGGCTGTGCGGCATATTTTCAACATTTATATGCCCGAACTTCTAAGAGTTTAAGCTTATACTAAAATTCTGTACTACCCCTCCCTTCACTTTAGGTCTTCCTCAGAATTCAATTTTCCCCACTACCATGTGTATTTATACTGGTAATATACCCAAGTTATGTCTCTATGAGATGAAATATAGAGATCATATCTAGGAACCAGTACGTAAACAAATCAAAATATCGATGAATATTATATATCTCCCCGAAAGAGGCGTGGTTTGTGAAACAGCTGTATTTACAAAGTTCAAACTATAAGAGGCAAGGGTTATATTGGTAAGAAAGAATTCAATTGTGTATGCCATACCTTAAGTAGAAGAGTCATTATGTAGTTAACTCGGGTGTCCGTCTGTCCGTTCGTCCGTTCCGTATCAAGTTAAAGCGTTTTGTAAAGTAGTTTACAATGCAGTTGTGGTCACATCACCGTGAAGCTTTGAACATATGTTCATTGTGATGTTAACATAATCCATTATATAGTATAAATAACAGTTTTGTCATCGATTTCACGGTTCACTATGCACAGACATATGATAGTTTGAAATTACAACATTCGCAGGTTTAATATTTAACCACTGAAGGAATATGCAATCCGTTTGTATTTCATAATTCTATGTGCTACGTAAACATTGTCATTATAGGTTTTAAGTTGATTCGGCTATGCATTTCAAAACTGTAAATATTTAAGGACATTTTGTTATGGTTATATCATGATAAGAAAAACAAACGTTTGGATGTAATTTTCAAAAGCATACCAGACAATGCAATATATTTGAAAAGATAATCATTGTAAATACTGTTCTTTATACCAAACCGTTATATGTATGACCGATGACTATACAAAATCTGTATCGGACTACTAGCCAAATCCGAACAATTACTATTTGAATAACGTACAATTGTATTCAAAGACATATTCAGATATATGATTGAATCAGTAAAAACACGCTATTCAAATAATTCCATTTTATTGGCAGGAACTGTATTAACATATTTTATTGTATAGGCAGCGTATACCATAATTATTATGGATTCCAGGTAAATACTATCTCATCACACCACTGGAATGCCTTAATGATGATTAATATGTTATCTTCGACAATGTTTAATTTCACATATTTTGCACGATTACTAATACATGATAATAAGGAATGCTCTATAAAAATGAAGCTTATTTTATTACTTTTGATACATGGTTTCAGAAATAGAATTTCCTAATGACATATTTGAAAGAAAATAATATCCCCGTCCCCATACCATAACTTATCTCACATTACCGAACAATTGTGAGAATATCAAAATGTGTGTGTACTTGTGCAGCACACATACATTTTGTATACATACACTTTGATATTCTTATCTTTAATTGTAGATACGTCCTGTCGTGCAATTGAATATGCCTGTGCCATAGATGGATCTTTATCGATACTTACATTTATAATCAAAGGACCTGTTTATTATAGCACAATTAAAGAAGGACCCTACCGGGGGAGCCAGTCCCAAAGATTCAGTAATTTTACAATACATATAGACCTTCACATTTACAATGTTACCCCTGAAGACGAAGGCATTTATGGATGTCATATGTATGATTTTGGTCGGGTAAATCTGCAAGTGGCCAGTAAGTATTATTTTTCTTCTACATGTATTTAAATTAGACAGTACTTGGAATATAGTAAACAGGTGATAATATAGTGTTATTAACTGGAGGTTTCTGTATTGGCACTGTTATAGATTCGAGGTTAGCTGTATTGGACCCAAGACTCGAAGAGTCGAGGGCCAATACAGCTGATCGAGAATCTATAACAGGGCCAATGCAGAAACAGCCAGTTTATAACACTTTCATTAAATGATTTTAATGATTTCAATTATAATAATTTAAAAAAAAACTAACCGTGAAGAAGAATTTCATATATGAACTTTTCCATGGATTTTTTGTCAACATTGTCAGATGTAATTTCTGATTTCTCGTCCAAGTACTTACTATTTTGCTATTACAATTCATTTTATCTAGCAAATATATCAAGTAGCTGGGAAGAATAAATCAAACAGATTCACTTTCCTACTGTTGGATTGTCTGCGTGCTGATGATTGATCAACGGAAATGAAACCGTGAAAATAATCGGAAATCGTACTCGAAAAGGCTGAGAAATATTTCCGTTCCAAGATGTTACAAAACACTGAACATCATTAAACCTTTTTTGTGATATTAAGTTCAAAAATATGGTTACAAATGTATTTTATGCATAACGATACGTCCAAAATTAACTGTTAAGTTAGCCGAGGCGTAAGAAAATTGACACCGGAAGTGAACGTCCCGTATTAGCCCATGGGCCAATACGGCTTTTTTCCGTATAGGGCCCCGTATTGGTCCTGTCCAAAAAGCAATATCAACTCCTTATTTATATCGACAGGACAACGTCATCAGTATTGCACATGCTGGTTTATCCGTATTAGGACTGATTTGCCCATATCATTTAATAATATAACATAAACACGATAAACAAAATAAGTAAAGGTTAAAACACCTTAAACATATAAAGTCAATTTTAGAACATCTATAATATAGTAAATATATGTTTGTAAGGACAGCATTAACAACATAGTAGAAAGATGTAGGACAACGTACACATTGTAAGAAGATGTAAGGACATTAAAAACATAAAAAGTAGTTGTTAGAACAACAAAAAGTAGTGAATAGATGAATATGAATACAGCATAAACATAGAAAGATTATGCCAGGACAACATAAACATAGTAAGTAGATGAAAGGACAACACAAATGAGGACGTAGATTTAATGATTTCATAAACATAGTCAATAGATGTTAGAAGATCTTTGGACAATACAGATATTCTTATTAGACGTTAGGACAACACACATAATTATGCTAATTAGATGTTAGGACAACACAGACAAGGTAAGCAGAGGTTCGGACAGCACAAAAACATCATAAGTATATGTTAGAATAACACAAACATCATATAAATCGAAAAATGATGTAAAGACAACATAAACAGAGTAGATGCTAGGACAACTTTAACATAGTAAATGGTAAGGACAACATAAACATAGTAGATGTTAAGACAACATAAATACAGTAAGTATATGTAAGATATGAAACCATGAACAGTAGATGTTATGATAACATAGTCATAGTAAGTACAACTATTTTATTAGATATTAGGATAACATGTACAAAGCATAAACAACTATGTTTGATAATATTTTCGGACATTATAAACATATTAAGTAGAAGTTAGGACAACATTTAGGGACTTATCATTTAATTACAGAATTATGGTTCAGTAACCAATCAGATCTTAAAACAATCGTTGGACAAGAAGGAGAATCAATGGACATCAAATGTTCCTCTGACACTAAAAAGTACATAACTGCTTTAAATATAGTATCAAATGGAACAGTCAAAGCCATTGGGGATAATCAAACTGTGAGCTATTCCTTTATACCAGACAGAACAGATCATCTGACAAAATATCAATGTGTGGACAGTAAACACTCATCGATAATGGTTGAAGTGGAATTAAGTATTATGTGTAAGTATGTCGGAAAAAATCAAAGATATACCTTTAGAAATCTGACAACAACACTTAAGATGGTATATCGTGGTAAATGCATCAGGAACGTTTTTGTATTATTCTCTCAGTTGGTATTTACAAAAAAAAAACATTACAAGCTGTCGTATTTATATTCAATAACTGTATATAGATACATGTATAAAGAACGATATTGTCAAGATATTCGACAAAGCAATTTTTTTCAAGTTAATATCATCATTCCTTTTGATATGAAAAATCCAATACACCAAAAGGCATATCATCAAAATTTTGAACTTTTGATAAACAATATCTTTGTTGAAATTGGTTGACTGGCACTTAATAAGATAGTCGGTTGTCCAATTGGTACTAATTGAGCACCACTACTGGATGACTTGTTTTTGCACTCATATAAAGCAGAAGTTTTACAAACTTTTTCAAAGACAAGAACACGACAACAAATCTTGCTAAGTCTATTTACTTCACTTTCAAGAATATGTTTACTCAAACAGCCAAATTATGTGATTTCTTGCATCACATTTCTCATCAATAACATACTATCTATACCATCGTATGGCGTATCGATATCTCATTCAAGTCTACAATATACAGACTTCAGTGCAAATAAACTTCTCTAACAGTGTTATGAAGAAGTACAACTTAAATCAATCCTTCACAAGTTTTACGCTCTTCATAATGATTGGGTGAGACATACCTGGTGATTTAATGATCAAACTAATTTTCTGGCATCCTTATGTCTAAGACTGCGAAAACGTATTGCTGGTGATTTACAAAACTGACAAATATTATTGGTTGATCTTTGCCAATGATGACCGCAAGATTATTGCCAATATCTGTCGTTTCAGTCGTCAGCATAATTATTAATTAAAATGATTTGCAGGCTTGACTTACAGCAAGATAAATAATACATTTTGAAGCATCATCTAGTTCAAAATCCTTGATTCATATACACCAGAATATATGTAGTTTTTTGATGTTTTAATTTGTTGAAGCTTGTTGTATAAATTATCCAGTAGCAGAAGAAACTAAATTTCACATATTTCTAACTTTAATTTACAGATGCTCCTTCAATTTCAGTTCATTATACGAATGGAACGATTAAATGTGATTGTGATGGAGTTCCACCAATTTATAGTGTGTATCGGCTAGATCAAATATCAAAGTATGGGGAACTTGTCCGTTCAGTAAATTTGAAATCTGAAACATTCACTTTCCACACAGAACCTTTTCCGTACCAAAGAAATGGAAGATATATGTGCGTTGTGAGTAATGGTATTCCAGATACTAATGGAGAGGTACTTCAGAATTGGTCGACTAACGTGACTTATGAAGGTAAAAATTGAATGAAAAAAAATCTTTATACATTTCGAGCGTCCGAAACTTTTATTTTTGATTTACCTCCGCCTGGGAAGATCTGACCTAAACATTTGAAAGCCAGGAATGTATAAACCCAAATTTCCACCTAGCTATGACCAAAGGGACATAAAAAGAAAAAAATCAAAATCAAAATTTGACTTAGGCAAAATTGTTTTGAGAGAGTTGGAACCCTGATTTTGTTATACTCTCTTAATTTTCATCTCAATCCAAGTCACTGTTCATGGATAGTGCAAAATAGAAAATGTAGGTGCAAATTTAGTAAAATGACATATTTTAACAATTGTAAATATTAATTTACTTAATATAAAAGCTAAATATTGGAAACGGTTTTGTACAAATTGAGTTTTTCAATCATGTAAATAGGTCAATGTATAACATATATACTGACACAACTAGCACATTTAACAAAAATGACAGTTTTGTTTGTGGGGTATCTTACTTCCAATGATGCAGAGATAGTATTTTATAGACGGAACGGGCGTCCGTTGTACATAATTGTAATCCTGGTATCCATGGTAAGTTTATTTACATCCACTTGGTCAATGCCACTGCTGGTGGAAGTTTCTTACCCGGGGGTATCGAGTCCAGTAGAAGGCACTTATGTGATTGCATTAATTATCATTTATATGGTCATTATAATAAATTATTTTCAAAACGTTTAAAGAATTTTCTACCTAAGTCATAGATGACCTAATCTGTATTTGGCAAAACCGTTCGGAATTTTTGGTCCTAAGTGCTTTTCAGCTCGTACTTTATTTGGACTTCTTAAACGCTTTTGATTCGAGCAACACTGATGATTTGTTTATAATCAAAACGAACGTCTGGCGTACAAAATGATTATCCCGGTATCTGTGATGAGTTTATGTACGTTTCTGTTGCAGTTTGTAAGACTTACATACCTGGAAAAAAACTTCTCATTGTAAATAACAGCTAAAAACACCAAGCCAGCTTATTAAAATGTATTTCATTATTTATCATCTTACACTTACTCCTTTATCCGTTCTGCGTATGTAACTATATATATATTCCTGCATAATGATATTATATAAAAAAGTAAAATTAACCCCAACCAGACAGCACATTTGATTGCAGACGACTTAAATTGACTATTCATCATAAACAGGATAAACGGGAAAAATTATTCAAGTTTGAAGATTTTCACAAACAATTCAATGTATATACAATCACAAAGGTTAATATATTTTAGTTCTTCTTTTGCATGATTGGTAAGGTCCACCTGTATTTGCAAAAGAAAACAGATACGTCAAGATTGGAAAAGTAGAACAATCATCAATAAGAATTTCATTTCAAGTTTACAGCTGCCCTGATGTTGAAGAAATATTCCTTGAAAAATTAGAAAGTGTGCGTGGTAAAAAAAGAAAAATTATTAAATACTTTATGAAATCTACATTGTTATACAATGAATTTGACAACAAAGTTGGAATTCCCGGATATGATATTTCGATTGAAATCGAGGAGTTAGGTATAGATGATGTTCAGGCCTATTGCATCACAGCGAAGAACAAGCTTGGTGCAAGCGACTATCAGTTTGAAATTATAAAGAAAGGTTAGTAGAAATTAAATGAAAGTAGGATGGAAACGTTTAAGTGACTGATATTGTGTTTCTTATTTGCATTACGTTTATAAGATACAAATGTTAATCTAATTCTATATATTTCCTACTACTTTTGGCATTTTAACGGCTGCCATCCTGACCTGGTTCACCTTTGCGAAATATCTGTCACACGAATTTAACCATGTGGAGGGAAGCACAATTTTCTACGTTTTCTATAGCGAACATCGCATATATCAAATAGTGTTTATTGCTCGGTACATATTTTTGTGGATTAACAAATAGTTGCCTTTTCGTGAAAATATGAAATCGCGGTATTATAAAAGTCTGCAAATAAGCCTTTAGAACAAGTGTACTTCGTTGAATATTTTATTTCGTGGTTCAAATATACCAACGCATTCTACGAACATTGTTATCCCACAAATCCTCAGGACGACTCTTCCAAGGCAAATTTAGAACAATACGGATGTTCGTTTGAAAATCAGGAATCGGGGAACCTTGTTTTATGAGGAGCTGTGTGTTGCCCAATATCAAATTTACTAAGTAGCGTTTTGGTTTTTCTTGTATGTCATTGTTTCAATATGTATGTTTTTTTTTATTTCTTCGAGTGATTATATTTGATGTTCACATTGGATTGAACAGAACGCCTTTTTATTTTTTTATCAATTAGTGTTGTGATTATTATATCACGATAAAACTGATGATCCAAAATTAAAATCCATATATAGCTAATCTAGTTAGATTTAATGATGGTGTATAATTGATTTTTGGATGACATTCAAATATAATGAACGATTCGTCTTCGTATGCATTAGGGATAAAACAATATCGGATGTGGGTTTACAATGCTTTAAGTGCTGTTAATTAAAAGGTTAGCTACTCGAATACATGTTAGCGCGTATATTACATTATAGTTGGGAAAGACGACGATCTAGGCTTACACATGCAAACAGAAGTGAAATTGAAATAATGAAACTTATATTTATACCATACTAATATTATAATTTTATCCATTTCAGAGGACCGTGTAATAAATCAAAGAGAGAGGACGTATTTTGTTCCATTTTGCATTCTAGGTGCAGTTCTATTTGGTTCGATCTTTGTTCATGTCGGTTTCTGTGCAAAACTGTTAAGGCCTAAGGTTCTAATACATGCCAATGTTAATGAAGATAATACATATAATGAAATTGGGACAATACCATACGGTGAAGTCAGCAATGTTCATTCGTCAGATACAAACGACTCTCAAGGCCAGATTCCGACGCAGCAACAAGCAGTTCATATCTCGAATGAAGCCATTGTGCAATCAACCGATAATAATTCGACTGAATTGATTGCTGACTTTCCCAATGATGATTTACCACAACGCGAGGTTACTGACGTGTAAGAGCAACACATGTCTATTTCTACAGAAGACACGAACCTTATAAATAAAGAACAATCAAGTGACCAAAAGAGTCAAACTAGCAATGACTATGATAGTGAATCATCACAGAATGTTATGGTAGGCAATGTTGGTGATGGATATGAAACCCCTTATCAGACTGTACTACAAGATCGTAAAGAGAGTCACCAGTACACTCAGATCACAAGAGAAAGTAATACCAGCATCTCATCTCTTGAATCAATATCTGAACATCAAATACTTGAAAGGAGTTTAAGAAAGGAAGGGAGTTACATCAATCTGCAATTCTAATTTTCATCGAAATGGGAATACGAATTTCGGGATTTTAGTGTAGCCAGTTAGAGAATATATATGCAAACAATCAAATTGTGCAAAACTTTACGTTTTATTTATTAACTGCAAGGATCCTTCATGTGGTATAGTCAGTAGTGGATACTGTTTTATATATGTTTATCTTACAAGCATTATGGAGTTAAGAAAAAGATAATTATTCTGTTCTGCATTTTAGAGGCGTTATGTCGTAACAGCTTTTGATTAAATGATTCGGTCTTCAACTTGTTAAGTAATTGTGTCTCTACTTGAAAAAAAAAAAAAAAAAAAAAAAAAAAAAAAACAAAAAAAAAAAAAAAAACAAATCTGAGGTTAAGAGAAATGTCAAGTGAATAAATGAAAATTGTCCTGCAGTAAAACATTGATTTTATTTCATTTATTGAATTAATGTGTTAAAATTAAGGGTATGCAATGTTAAAATTGTCAATTCTGTTATTAGAAATTGTAATTGGCAATATTAGTTTTTCATTATACTGATCCAGGTTTATTTTTTTGCTAGCTAGAAGAATACAGTCCACAGGAAGACATGTCACCCCACCTATACACTTTCATCTGACTTCGAGCCGACCATTATTTTGGCTTACGCCTTAATATCGCATGTTTTGCTCAGAGGCAGCAAATACTGATTTTTTGAAACGGCTTGGACGTCTTTCTAGAAATTGTTGATAAGTTTTATTTTGTTTGTCTTATAAATTTTGGTTTGTTATAGACGATCACTTTGCACAGCAATGAGCCCATAACTAATTAAACATGATATCTTGTATCCTGTATATTTCATAAAACAAGTGTATAAAAATGTTTCATGTATTAACTATTTGATGAATTCGTCTAAAAAATGTGTGTTTTTGACTGACAGAAATATCGAACTAAAAAACACACTGGTTAACTTTGATGTAAGATATTTAAAGTCAACCAGTACATTTTGGGAGTTCGGTTTTTCTATTATATTATTTTAATTGGAAGGGCTTAACTTAAAATATGATACACATTTAGATATCTTAAACAACTGGATACAGTACTACAACTCATTCAGACAATTTGATGGGTCATTTTATCAGCAACAAATCATTTTGTAATGTTCGTTGTTTGCTGTCAACTATAGCTAATTTTATGTGTCATTTGGTCTCTTGTGGAGAGTTGTTTCATTGACCACCAAACCACATCTTTTTTTATATAAAGCAATTATTTTGATTTTTACTGTAAACCTTTTTTTGTAAAATGCTGTCGGTGGACTCATGAAAACTAAAATAACGATTACCTATATTTGTTTGTTTTTAAAGACAAAAAAGTATCATTAAAGTAGAATGTCAATCATTTCAAAGTCTAACATTGCAATAATAAAATGATACTTAAAATCCAATATTATAGTTTCATATTCCTTTATATACGTCCTTTAAACTATTAATAGTGGAAGTTTGCAATGTATATCTATATCGTTTTTGTTATTCAAAATCATGTATGTCCGCAATAACGAATCAAAAATGTTTCTTTGTAACTATGAGGAAATCTACATTGTGTTTGATAAAGTTTATATAATCTGACTATAACATTTGTCATTGATATGAATAAAAACTACATTTTTTTTCATTTAAACATATAAACGAAGATCAAGGTAAATTCAGAGTGAAAGTCTATAAAAACTGACAAAATCAAACTTCATCAACCAACGGACTGAGTAGAAAACAACTGTCATACACCTTACTTTGATTATCTAGAATGTATATTATATTATATTGTGTGTATTTGTAGAATAGCCCGAGAAGCCTTTTTTAATCGTTCAAGTTTTGAGTTTATCAATCCATAATATAAGCATAAAAAAACGTCCGACGTCAACTATAGTAAAAAAACAACCACATTGTACGGTTTATAGGCAACAAATTATTGTATTAGCATGTGGGAAGAGGGAAGCGTGTTTGATGAAGATAAATAACAGGAAATCACGATGGGTTAATCAGCCAATACCTTCATAGGATGCATTGATATTTGGATTTAATTTTCCCCAACAAATAGGCATAAACGGAATTGGATTATTTATTATTTATTTCCTTATACGTATTAAATAATGATTAAAGTGTTATCAGAGATGTTATCAGTCATTGTTTTATAAAACAATGAAAATAAACTGATTTGTTAAGTGAGTGAATGTTCACAGGGAAGCTACTTAACTAAGAGTTTCAAGTGGTGAAGCTGGAATCATTCCTTCGTAAGTTTACGGACGCTATCAAGAGTTGGTTGGCCGTTATGGAATATCCGTTTCACAAATGATAGCCGATATGTCCCTTATGTCTTAACTACAACCCGTCACTCTTCCCAAACGTGACCTACCGAAATAAAGTTATTACCGGGTTTGTACTAACATGAGAAACACGAAGGGTGCCACATGTGGAGCAGGATCTGGAGGACCTTCACGAGCATCTGCGATCACCCCCATTTTTTGGTGGGGTTCGTGTTGCTCAGTGTTTAGTTTTCTATGTTGTGTAATGTGTAATATTGTTTGTTTGTTGGTATTTTATTTTTTAAGCCATGACGCTGTCAGTTTATTTTCGACTTAATTGCTTGAGTGTCCCTCTGGTAAATTTCGCTTCTCTTTTACAATTAGGTCAGTTGATAAATGGAAACATGTCATAAACGATGCTGCTCGTAAATTATATTTCTGATCAATTTTCGGAAATATTTTGCAATTAACCCAAACAAGTTTTGGCATTCTCATTTAGAACTTTTCTTTTCAATGTAATATCACGGGGCAAACCAAACCAACATGTCTAATAAAACCCAACCGTGTATGACCAAATGTAAGACTGTCCTGCATAAATTTAGCAAATAAATGCAGATTAAGCAATACGAACCGCGTAAATACTGTGCTTGCAATCAATATCGATAGGAGAGAAGTCGGAGTCACCACTATCGAGGAGGAACAGATGGGATAGTTATAACGTGAGTATAAAATATGTGTGATCATATAAGCAAATGATTCCATACCGTTCAAGCGATTGATAACGGTGTAAGTGAAACCTTAAAAGAAGCAGGGAATAACATATTCACGACCAATAATAATCGATTCAATGATTTCTTTTGATGCATCAACCCTCTAATATTGAATGAACGATAGGAAATGCAAAACCCGAAAAAAGATATCAATCAGAGATTGTTATTTCATTTGCAAACATTGACAGATTTTTGCTATGCAAACATAGAAAAACTCGCAAGCTTTGTCAAGACAATTATTTCAAATTTGTGACTGTGCTATCATTAAATTGCACTTCAGCGAATAATTCAAAATGTCTTTGATGAACCCATTTGCAACATAGTCTGTTTTGTTTTCTTCCAACGACTGAATTTATTTATTGTGTGTCTTGATCAAGTCAGTAAATCGGAACTAAATGATCACCGAAAAATGCCGTGAGAGACATTGTACTTTTAATTGAAAATATTATTAGTATACTCTATTTGCCCCTAAAAACTGACTTCATTGATTGTTGTTTGTATAAAGCTCAATGAAAACAGCTAGTAAATATTTACGACAAGGACACAGAATGTTTTGCTGGCTGTACAATTTTGATGAACTGGGAAAAATATGTTTGAGCTTTTGATTTTGCCGTTTGACTAGGGACTTTCCGTTTTGAAATTTCTTCAGAGTTCGGAATTTTTGTTATTTTCCTTTTTACTACACTAACATTACTGCCGGTGGATTACTCCCCTTAGACATCACAAACTTGGTAGCTTTATACATGATGCATACAAAGAATACAAAGAACAAACCAGCTAGGACGTCGCCCGGGTTACCAAGGCCCTATGCTTCTACAGGGAACACTGTATTATAAAATAAGAAAGGAAAATGGAGCACGTGTAAGACATGTAATATGTTAATAACAACTCCTGATTTAACTAGTAACTTAAAAGGAGAAGCTTATTATACTAGCTGTTTTGAGCCTCTGCACTGCTCAACGGATAATGTCGTTTACGGAATTGAATGTTCTTTGTGTGGACTACTTTATGTTGCCGAAAATCGACAAACGTTGCGTAAAAGAATGAATCTACACAAGTCTGATAATAAAGATCTGCAATTCAGGGTTATTTTTAACCATTTTAATCAACCGGACCATGAGCCTTCTTTATCTACAGTGATTTTGATGTAATGAGATAATTTAATACTACTTTAAGACACAAACAAAGTCATGGGCAAAAACATTATCATTGGACTAATGTAAAAATGTCTTCCTTTTCTAGATCGCTCTCTGTGAGTTTTGATGACCTTCTTTCACATTCATCATCAGAGAGGGTTACATTAAATTAGAACTATTTTTCACTGCCTGTTAATTTTTTCTAAAATGTTTGAGATACTTTGCACTTGACAAAGAATTTCTCCAATATACAGACTGGTCAGTATAATCTGTGATTTAGCTCTTTTCCTTCTTTTAAAACCAGAGAGATCGGAACCTTTATATGATGAAAAGAGGAAATTGCTTCCTGTTAAGTTTACCAATTAACAAATTGATGCAATCAACATCCGCAGCGTTCTACACCACAAAGAGGTAACATCTAAAATTCTACTTTATTTTCAAAATCAGTCTGTCCCTGTTGTAACCTACAGTTACACCAAAATCATTGCACCTAAAGTATTTAACTATAAGCAAGCATTGAAGGACCTTGATTAAGAACAATACCTTACAAACCCTCTGACATATGACTATTCCCACCCGCCCTATATTTACAGTCCCTCTAGCGATATTATTACTGGGGATCTACGCATAATTTAACATGAGCATCTCCGAAAGGTGATATTTCATGGTCCTAGGTTTAGAGAACCCCAACACATCAATTGGGACCATAACTTCAAAATAATTATTGATTTCATTGAGGAATACGGCAGAGCATGGGTTAAACGAGAAGAAGTAGAACTGGACACTTTGTCAGAATTCGTCAACACAATCAGGTCACTGATGAAACGTCGCATTCATAAGTTGAAAAACTGTGTGAATGATCGACCAAAGTCCGTTTTCAGAGACAAAGAGGCTGTGAGATGTCTATCATCTCTTCACGATATTTATATTGTTGTTACTGCGGACAAAGCTTCAAATGATATTGTCTCTGTATGTAAATCGTAATACTACGAGTGTCTTGTAAACGAGTTGAAAATAATGAACATTCAGGTAATCCCACGTACAAAAACATATCATTTGACAAGGATGAGATTTTGGCCTTCAACAAACATTACATTGAAAAGCAAATCGGAGAACTTACCTTGTTTGTATTGGATACCTAAGCTTCAGTAAAAATTCATACAAACAACGGTACATTGACCACTTCTGTATGATCGACGAACGTTTTGTCCATCAGATTGACAAAAAATCTGTCCGCTGTGAAAGAGGGTCTTCGGAAATACTGTGAACTGTTTACTCCCAAAGTGGTATTAACCATATGTGGATCTAAAAACTTTTAAAAAGGTTTTGATAATTTTAAATTTTGATCTCTCTCTGAAGTTAGTTCTATCAAAACTAATGATTTTTCAAACCTATATACCATCATTCCCCATGTGAAATTGAAAAAAAATCACCTAAAAGAAATAATGCACAATGCTTTTTAACATAAAAATGGTAGCATACGCTATAAATTTATCACTTTGGGATAACATACGGCATATTTTGATAATAATGAAAAAAAAAGCTAAAATATGCTGACTGAGGAACAAGTGATCAGTATGTTGGAATTTCTTATTGACAAAAACTGTGCACCTCTCCTTGCCGACCTCGTGTTATTTTTATATGAGTCGGAGTTCCTTCAGCACTAGTAACCCGAATTTAAGTTGAACGGACAAAAACGCATTAACGCTATTTAAATAAGATTAATCATCATTCGATAAAGATTGACAAAATTAAAAATTAGTTTTAATTCATTTCAAACCAAATTTTTTAATGCCAGTCAAATAGATTCCTTTGCGGTCAATCAAGTTAATTTTAGATGGTGGTAAGATGCGTCAAACCAATAGGCCACGCCCCCGTTAAACTATTTCAAGCTGGCATTAATTCGTTTTAAACATTGTTGAGACCCGAGCTTTGTATAGGTAAATCACTCAATCAAAACAACCTCGATATATCTATCGTTTATTTGTTTCAACTTTATCGACTTTAGTTAAATGCGTGTATTCTTAGTAAAGTCACATGCTTCACAATTTAAACAAATGAATGAACAAAACACGTGACATACACAGAAATTAAATAAAAACATTAAAATATTGATGCACGGTATAAAAAATGCAAAACTTGTGAATCTGTTGCAAATAAAATAGTTAGATGTATAACATAATTTTAATTTGCTTAAATGCAGTAGATCTTTATCTCACATATTCGTTTCAAAAATTGCCAAGTGCTATGAAAACTCGTGGCATGTAAGTAACGTGTGGTCCCTTGCAATTACTTACGAAACTTTATGTATCCTGTATATTTACCGTTTCTCTTTTTTCTGTTTTACTATATTGTACTCGTAAATTATGAAATAAAAGTAACTTCACAGAAATTATTCATTGTGTACATAATTTAAATCGATGTATCTTATATTTTCGGTAAACAACAAATATTCACTAGCTGTATATTGATATATGGAATAGCTTGTAATGAAAAACAATGTTTTGTTAAATAATAAAATTGATGAAGATAATGTTGACATTTGTTGAATTTGATAAACAGTTTTGTCTTGCTCAAAATTGTAAATGAAGTAACAGCTCAATGAACTTTTAAAACTGTGTTAAATTGTAATACCGGTCACTGAAGCAAAACGGGCATTAATTGTGGAAGAGCAGCAAATATCAAACGAAAATATTGAAGCGTGGTTACGATTCTGTAAAGGGATTATCGTGCTATCATGCACCGTGACGTACAAAAATTCTTGCAATTAATTAACATGTATTCTGTTAAAATGAGATAAATTTTAGTCTGCGATAAGGATGGATAGGTTTAAGTTAAACTACCTTGACTGGCTCTTAGTCGGCATTCTCTTACGTCTTTTAATGAATTTCAAAAACTTATATTTACGTTTAGGGCATTTAATATTATTCTACCTACCAAATTAAAATGAACAGAAACATTGTAAAAAAAAAAAAAACAAGAATGGAAAAGAAACAATTCTGCATTGTTGCTCTCATATAATTTTATTAACTATATTTTAGCGGTAATTTCTAAATAAACTGTTACCACAGAGATATGTCTCGCCTTTTGTAATTTTGATAATGCAAATGTTGAAATTAAAATAGCAATACTTTAACATGTAAGTTATGCAAATATTCAAAGTCGATGAACCATGACTGAAGGTACATGGCTAAACAATCTCCATGGAATGAGATTTGCCAATGCTAATACAACTGCATACCAAATACCATTGACTTATTATAAGTCGTTCCTTAAAACAAACCTAAACACAAACATTAACTTGTAAACTATGTAAAAGTTTCAAAGTCAATGAACCATGATCAGGGTTGGGGCTATATAACCTCCATGGAAACGATACTTGCAAATGCCGATACATTTGCATACCAAATATCATTGACTTAACATTAGCAGTTCATCTTAAACTGATCTAATCACAAACTAATACATGTAAACTAAGCAAAAGTTTCAAAGTCAATAGACCATGACTGAGGGGGCGGGGCCAAATATTCTCCATGGAAATGAGATGTGCTAATGCCTATACAACTGAACACCAATTAACATTGGCCTACCACTAATGGTTCCCCTTGAACTGACCTAATCACAAACTAATACATGTTAACTTAGGAAAATTTTCAAAGTCTATAGACCATGACTAAGGGGGCGGAGCCAAATAATCTCCATGGAAATGAGATATGCCAATGCTTATACAATTGCATACCAAATATCATTGACCTACCACTAGTGGTTCCCCATAAATTGACCTAATCACAAACTAATACATGTAAACTATGAAAAGTTTCAAAGTCAATAGACCTTGACTGAGGGGCGGGGCCAAATAATCTCCATGGTAATGAGATGTGCCAATGCTAATACAACTGCATACCAAATATCATTGACCTACCCTAGTGGTTCACCATGAACTAGACCTAATCGCAAACTAATACATTGGTGACGCCGCCGTCGCCGTCGCCGTCGCCGCCGACGCCGGAAACAGCATACCTAAGTCTCGCTTTTCGACTTCGTCAAGGCGAGACAATAAAACTAATTGTCGTATAAATAAAATATTTCATCTAGGTGCTCTCGTTGAAGTCAGCGTTACATATTAAAATGAATTTCATTGGTCGGAACCTTTGCAAACTTTCAATCCAGGTGTTCTCATCTAAGTCCGCGTTCATGTTTCAATTCAATACACAATATGAAGTCCCATTCGGGTTGTGAGTCCCGGATCATCACGGTCGTGTTTTTGTAGCACCGCACTGTACTTATTTATTGTTCATTTTCACATTTTCAGATTGAGTATCGATTTTATTTTGTTGTATACAAGTAAGATTAATACAATCTTTACAATATTTGATACTAATTTATTTATATAACCTTATTTACAGTATCTATAATAGTTTTTCTTGTTTACCTTTGTCTTGTCCGCCATTATGGATGAGTCAGAAAATACTCAGTTCCAAACTGAGGATTTTATAATGCATTGAGTAGTAGTGACCTAGAAACAACTGACAATGAAAGTCAACACTCATGGACAACCCAAGTAAAAAACGTAAGAGAGTAGCAACAGGTTCGCCCGCTACCACTCAGAACACCACAGTTATCAGAGTACCCTCCTCCAAAATGTCCCCAACAAATACTTGCTCATAAAAGCTAGTATTAACCCATCCATTAAACTTGGAAGACAAAATCCAATTAAAATTCAAAAGGCTCTATCGGATTCGGTTGGAGTTGCAAAAATCTAAAGCAACTTGTAAACGGCAATTTACTAATCGAGTGCCAAGATAAACATCAATGGAAAGCGATTCAACAAAGAACCTCCATTGGTGAATGGTGGATTAGGACAAGTTTGCCCAAATCGACTACATCATCAGCTGGAGTGATATACAACGTGCCGCTTGACTTCGACATCGAGGATGAAGACTTAAAATCAGTCATGAAAAGTCAAAAGTTTGCAAGGCGACACGTCTAACATACTATGACAAAACTAGTAATACAAGAAAACGTCAAGATCAGTCAAACTGATCTTTGATGTACCAATACTACCCCAAACCATAAATATTGGATTTAATACCTACAAAATAAAGCTGTATGTACCAAATCCCATCCAATGTTATAAATGTCAGGGATATGGGCATATGGCAGGTAATTGCAGTAATAAAAGAAAATGTAGGAAATGTGGTGATGACCACCAATCCAACGAATGTAACACTGAATCCCCGAAGTGTGTTAATTGTAAAGGTGACCATCCATCGAATTATAAACTTTGTCCCTCAAGGGAGCAACAAAAACAAGCTCTCAAGGTAGTTAAAAGAGACAACATCACCTTGCATGAAGCAAATAAACAAGTAAAAGCTAAAGCTAATGCTAAAGCAAAACCTGTTGTTCAGCAACAAGTAGTTGAACATACTGATATTAAAAAAAGTCATGAAAACACCAATATAATAGACCAAGTAATTCCAATTATAAGTGTTGCAATGCTTAACATACTTACATCCCAAACCCCACCAAGTGAACTAAATTTAGAAAAAGTTATTGGTTTCGTATCAATGGCAACCAAACGAAAGGTCTCCAATTGGCCAATAGAGTAACAACAGAAATGCTATAATGTATTACACAAATCATAAAATAGTAACAGTAGTGATGTTATATGTTCTATCTGTGCTTATAATGGCTAATTTTACTAGTTTTCTAATATACAACATCATGTTTAGTATTGTTCATTGGAACTGTCGTGGTATTCACAATGCTGCCGAGTATATAGCTATGTCGCAAATAAAGCCTGATATAATTAGCTTCCAGGAAACATGGTGCAAAAACGAACAAGACCATCCACATGTAATAGGTTATAGATTAGCTGATTTTTCTGTACGTAATACTAAATCACATGGAGGTACAGCAATATATGTCAGAGAAAACCTCCCATATCTGAAAAATAATATTGATAGTGATTTATAAATATCATGTATTAAATTTAATTTTGACAATAATAATATTACACTGGTCAATCTTTATGACACAGCATCAGATACCAAATTACCACAATATAACAATATATTTGACCAAATAGAGGAACATTTTTATTATGTGGAGACTTTAATGCCCACCACACTATGTGGGTGGTAAACACAGATACTAAGGGAAGAGAGTTGTTCTCTTTCCTTGAGTATAAAGATATAGTACTTCTTAATGATGGTACAGGTACAAGGTGTAATCCCAGTACATTAGAACTGGCACCTATTGATTTGTCTTTTTGTAGTTCTAGTCTAGCTAGTAAAATAACATGGTCAGTTGACCTCACTAGTTCTTATGGCAGTGACCATCATGTTGTAAATATTAATTTTAGTCATAAACAAATGCAAACTGATGAAACTGAATCTGTATATAATTATAAGAAAGCAGACTGGGAGGCATTCTCCAGCAAATGTAATGAACATTTGAGTCCTGACATGATTTCTGACAATATAGAAGAAACATGCTCAAGACTAAAAACAAAATACTCCAAATAGCTGGGAGTGCATCCAAGTCAAATTAAAAATAATAAACCTAAAAACCACAAGTACCATGGTGGACACCTGAATGCACTAAATATGTAAAGAAAGGAATATTTGTAACAATCGTGCCCAACATACAGGTCTTGGTACTGATTTCACTACATATAGAGAAAAAGAAAGAGCGTGCAGAAATACTATTAAAGCTGCACAAGCTATGTATTGGGAGAGTTACTGTAACTCACTCAATAATGATACTAAATTATCAGATGTATGGAAAAAAGTAAAATCAATGTTGGGTAAAACATTTTAAAATTAAACTTACCAACCCTGTTATATAACAACACCAAATATGAATGTACTCAAGACAAAGCTGATATACTTGCTACAAATTATGCCCAAGTCAGCAGTGATGATAATTACTCTAAAAAATTTAAAATTCAGAAACAAGATTTAGAACAAAAGGAGTACTGTAAATTATTACACTATTATAAGGATAACTCTGATAGTTATAATGAACCATATACTATACAAGAATTAAAAGATGCTATCAGTGATACATCTGATACCTCCCCTGGAAAAGATAGAATTACATATTCTATGTTTAAACAATTTACAGACAAATCACTGTCTGTGTTATTACTTTTTATTAATAGAGTATGGTTTTTACAAAAACTCCCAAGTGAATGGAAACATTCTATTATATCACCAGTACTTAAACCTGGAAAAAACCCACAAACCCACAGTCATATAGACCAATAGCCCTTACATCTAATTTTGTAAAAATAATGGAGAAAATGGTTAATAATAGACTACGGTGGTATCTAGAAAAAAATAATTTCTACACACCAAATCAGAGTGGATTTAGGAAAAATAGAAATACTATGGAACAGATAATTAGAATTGATAATGATATTCACAAAGCATTTCTCAAAAAACATTTCACAGTTGGTGTATTTATAGACTTCAAAAGGCATTTGATATGCTTTGGAAAAATTGGTTATTAATAAAAATGGTATAAGGGGTAATATGTTGGGATGGATAAAGGATTTTCTTAGTGACAGAACAATACAAGTTAAAGTTAATAATACTTACTCTGAAATATTTATAATTCGGAATGGTACACCACAGGGTAGTTGTATAAGTCCTACACTATTAAACATCATGGTGAATGATAAATCCAATAATTTAAAGTACTGTGCTATGTCACAGTTTGCTGATGACAGTGCCATATGGTTATCTGGTAAAAGCACTAAATATCTACAAAAAAGAATACAGGAGGATATAGATACAATTAGTACTTGGTGTGATACATGGGGTTTCCTCAAATCACAAACAAAAACTGTAGCTATGATATTTAGTAAGAGTAGTTCCCCTTGTATTAAACTTAAACTTTGAGAAACCATATTGTCATTTGTTAAAGAAGTCAAGTTTCTAGGTATGATTTTTATTCAAAGCTAACATGGTTAAAACATGTACAATATGTAGAAAGTAGATGTTCAAGAGTGTTGAACTGCATGAAATTATTAACTGGTACCAAATGGGTGCAAACTGTTCTACCCTGAGAACAATATATATATCAATGATAAGGTCAAAGATTGATTATGGCTGTGAAGTGTATAACTCAGCCTCCCACTCTGTCAAGAAAAACTAGATAGTATACAAGCCCAAGCATTAAGAATATGTGCAGGTGCTCATAAAACTGCTAGTATAAGTGGATTACAGACTGAAATTGGTGACCCCCATATGAGTTGAGAAGAAAAGTCTTATTACTAAGTCCTTTTTAATATATTTAGTCTCAATGACACAAACCCAACTAAAAAGAGTTTACAAGAAAACCCTATATATGAATTTAACAAGGAAAAATTAAGGAAAATCAAAAACCATATTGTGTTACTGCACATGATACTATGAATAAATTTAATGTAGATACTAATACTGTATCCAAATGTAAAGAGTTCTCAACTCCACCATGGCATGTTCTAAAACCACAGGTCAGAACTGAACTTACAAAATTATTACTAAAAGGATAGTCCTCACCTCATTAAAAGTGAAGGAAATATCCTCATTGATAACAAGTATAGTATTTTTTAAAAATATATACAGATGGATCTAAGACTCCAGAAAACAACACAAATGCATGTGCTTTTGTAGTACCAGAACTTAAAGTAAATAAAGGTTTTAAATTGCAAAACCATGTTTCAATATTTATGTGTGAATTGACAGCCATACTTTTATCTTTATATTGGTTAGAAGAATTTCAACCAGAAAATACTGTAATATTTGTGTATTCACTGTCAGCACTAAAAGCTATCACAGGAAGTATATTCAAAGTTAAAACACAAATAATATATGACATTCAATATATATGTAGTAAACTTTCCAAATTAGGTTTGAATATCCTTTTAGAATGGATACCCAGTCATGTGGGTTTAAGTGGTAATGAAATGGCAGACACAGCAGCTAAAAAGGCTCTATCAATAGAGACATGTATAACTAATATACCGCTTTACAAAGAAGATATCAAATGTTTATGTAAAATTTACTAAAGAAAATGTGGCAACAATACTGGGAAAATAACACAAAAAGTAAACAACTACACACTATTCAAAATAATGTTAACTTTTGTATTACTATACCAAAGAGTACTAGAGAAAGAGAAAAAATTCTATTTAAACTTAGATCAAGTTATATATTCACTAATAAATTCAAATACACAATGGGTAAATGTAATAGTGAACTGTGTGACACATGTTTAGTAGTGGACGACATGCAACACTACCTGTTTAACTGTAGGAAGTACATACCACAAAGACAAAAATGATGGAAAAGTTTGAATCAAAAGGTGTAAAGATCTCTCAATGACATATAAAATTTATTTTCAGGATATTCACAGACACTAATCCCAATATGGGATTATTTAATAAACACGGGTATGCGATAAAAGTAAAATTATACAGAATATCAATATACTAAAAGCTAGCTATATATTTCTAGTTTCTAGTTTAAACTTTGTAAAACATGCTTATAATTATTTTAAAAGGATACTTATGGTCAGGGTGAGAATACCTACAGATATTATCAGTATAGGTAAACAGAAATGAAAAACACTTTAGGACTTGTAAATCATTAGTAAAATTACTTTTAAATAAATCATGAAATATTAGTCACTGGACAACAATCCATGGATTTTAACAAGTATGACAAGAAATATCAAAATTCAAAATACTAATTACATTTGTAACAACTGATTAATTTAACTCTTGACAAGAGAAAATCTATGTAAGTAAATGAAAATAACATTGATTAAATTAATTAGCATTAAGTAGATTTTTATAATTTTCTTATAAATACATGTACATTGGCACTCATACCACATCTTCCTATATCTATGTGATCATATGTAAAATATCATGCCACAGGAGTCTGACATATCTCCCAGAAATCATCAATCACAATCACTCTCTCGTCGGTCCATTCCAAATCAAATTGGGGACACAAACCTCACAACAAGAATTAACTGTATGTATATATATGTACCTAACTAACACTATAAGAAATGTGATTCAGCTGCTGTCAATGGATAAACTATTGACACCGTAGCTAAACTACTGATAGGGTTATACATGGGTCGACGGACGAGATGAGTTGTTATTGTGGGATATTTTCTTTTATGGCACTGGCTTGCCAGAACCCCGGTCTTTGTGATATGATGATTTTAAGTACCAACCAGCACATTTTACAACGACCAAAAACAAAGCACCGTGTAAATACTAACCTTGTATTAGTATTATTGTCTATCATTACTATTCACGGCTGCTAAATCATCCGTTTGGACTGGAAAATGTTTGTTCACAGCCTCCTCGCCGTGTCTGCTTACAGCACATGGTTACCACGTGGTAGCTTCACGGCTGCAAGTATTTACCTACAATTTATTTCTTTACAGTGCAAGGGAAACAACTCCAGTCTAAACGGGCGACACCAAAAACAAATAATTTGGTAGATATATATTATTTACCTTTTTTTAATTTTTTCATTTCTAAATATTGGCTTTTTAATAGTTGTAAGAGAGCTGGAAGGTATCAGTGTTATTTGGCCTGTCTCGCTGGGCTCTACGGTTACCCCAAGGGTTTATACAAGCTATGCTTAGTGTAATTGTGCCTTTACCTTCCTACTAGGTGTCAATCCCTGCTAACCTCGTCAGGTCCTAGATCTCAGGCTCCTTGCCTTGCTCGTCCGCAGTAAGAGAGGGATGCACTCGAGGTAGAGGCTGGAAGTACTCAACTGTTACCCTTGTGTCATGTGTCCCTTCGGATCCCTCGGAGCTGTACCAGTACCCTCGTGACAGGCTGGGGGAAACCCCCTTGTACTACAGGGCAATTATACAACACCCCCTCCATTTTAAAAAGGAGTAACTACAGTTCCGACAAAAACGACTGTATAATCTTACACAAACTCCCCAGGGGAAGACTGGCAGCGTCTTTTACTAAATCAACCATGACACAGGGTATCTAAAATATCCACCCCCTAAATCCTGGATAAGGGGAAAATTGAACAAACTTAATCTTTCCCAAGGAAAAAAAAAGAATTACCCATGTAAACATAGACATACAACTCAAAATTCAGAACTGAACAGCTTTCTAGCTTTGGAGTATCCAAACTCCCAACAATTTTATACACACCAGAGTTGCCACAGGGTGCTAACCTATACCGGTTCTTCAGGACAATTAACAGCCGAACTCCACGCCGACCATTGCCATATGCTATTCCAACTCTAAAGTCCTCGAAACAGGTATCACTACAAGACGATAAACTGCGTGCTCAACACGTCTAAAATCCCTGACTCTGTGTAATGTTCACATGCATATACATGTATCAACTGTTCAGACCTGAACTGACGGAAAAAAAACATACTACACAATATAGATGCACAAAATTAAAACAATCTCAATGTCTAAATGACAAGTTCATTAATACCGCCCTGAATTTCCAAATGAAACTGACTAAAATGTGTACTCCTAATACACTGTTTGCAACCAACTTAATACTATATGCTATAATCCCATAACTGGGAAGGATGTACATGACCATAAATAATTTGACTCTTGTCAAAAATCCCACCTATATAGTGCCTCTATATAAGGATACATTTATCTATTTTACTACTGTAATAGCTACAATTTACATAATACCAGGGTCATGACACCGCTCTTAATATCGGTTGCAACTTTTTAACATATTTGTATATTTACATGTGAGAGTGTGAAGCAAAAAAAATTATTAAAATCACATAAAATGCAACTATGGATCACACTAAACACAATACCAATGACGGTAACTCCCAATCTGGAAAACTGTTGTTATGACAATTTTACTACTGAACGCGCCTCACCTCAATGTGAGGATGATGACCTAACAGGTCAAAGCAAACACTGTCATCTAAGACTGTTCCATCACAATTCAATGTAACATTCCCACTTTCGGGGAAACGTTCCGTTATTACCGTGTACAGTTCCATCATAGAACTAACCCTTGCCATACACTGCAAACCTTCATACTGTATAATCACAAGTTTTGGAACTTGAGAGCTCTGGATCGACTTGAGCTGCGAAGAAGAAGTTTCTACCTGTGATTCAGCTAGTTGTGAAATTTGGTGTCCCAGGAGAATTGCGGTTTGATTCTCCGGAGTATGGTGTGCATCTGTGTCATTGTCTGCAATACTGGACTGCAATTTTCTCTTTTTGCTAGATGTGTCCGTATAATTAACGTTCAAACTTTCACTGAACCTGTGAGGTTTCTGGCAGTTCTTGATAACCGAATCTCTTGTTCATATTGGATATGATATCAGTAAAACTCGCTGTTTTGTTGTTTTCCAGGAGTAAGGTGTAATACTCACTGGCTGCATCATCTAGACACCAGCAGAGCTGTTCCCTTTTTTGATCATCCGTCCACTCAGCAATTTTAGCATAACCAGAAAACTTGGTATAAAAGGCTTTCCAGTTGCCCTTCCCACTATAGCGGAGCGTTCTTGGGATCGAGGACAGAAATTGTCTTTTCTCTATTTTCTCCTTTTTCTACTTTCCTGACTGCTTTTAGAACATTGCCCATCTGTGTCAGATTCTGATTTTGAGTCATTAGACCCTCTAGACCTTCTAGGACTATTACGAGTACGATGTAATGGAGAACTCCTTACACTCCTTATAGGTGAGAAATCACGCTGTTGATCCTCACGAGGTCTGTTGTAATCAGGTCTTGACCTTCGCTTATTTCTGGTTTGGCGGTATGTTGAAACATCTGACGTGTCAGAGTCACCTGTATATTTCTGTCCAGGATCACTTCTTCGTTGTCTCACATAGTAATCACTATTATATTCCTTCGTTCTTGCTGAAGGTTGATTATAATGTGGCTGAGGTGCTCCAGATGTTGGAGGTTGCTGCTGTGTGCCAGGTATAGGTAACTGTTGATAAGGCACATGTAATGGTTGTGGCTGATAGCCTGAAAGGGTAGGCTGACCCAAGCTTGGGTACGTTAAACCAGATATGTATTGTTGGTTGTAAGGCGGTATATTTGTTGGTGCCTGTGGCGGTGGTCCACCTCTAGGAGGCAGGAACATTGATGTTGGGTGACCAATCATCTTAGGTGGTTGGGTCCTTGGTACAGAACTTGGTGGTTGAAACCTTGGTTCTTGATAAGTTGGTTGTTGATGAACAACCGCACTAACCTGTTGTTGTTGTTGTAGCTGCTGTTGAGGCAAAGAAACCGGCGCTGCAGCTGGATGTTGTTGTCGCACAGGTTGTGCATAGTTAATAACCCCTAATTGAAGCTGGTCTAGCCTTTGTTGAAGGCCTTGCACTTGCTGTTGCATTTGCACACTTTGTTGAGCTGGCAACAAAGGTTGTTGAACTTTGTTGACGCCTTGTTGTTGGTTGGTGGGACAACTATTTTGCTGTTGAAGATATGATAACTGATGGTGACTATGTACATCAGTCTGACTTTGTACGGTTGGTTGACTCGGCTTGACTTCCAGTCGGTGTGGACTGTTGTAGCCATGTTGATACTGGTTGACATCTGTATGTTGACTGTGTTGAAAAATTGGTTTCTGAAGCTGTGCAAAATTTGACGGTGTTGTTGGTTGACCCTCAACACTAAATGACTGTTGAAGAGGGATGTTGACCTCTTGTTGACGGTGGTGCTCATGTTGTACAATTGGTGAAAAGTGAACATGGTCAAAAGTTGGTGTATGTATGAACCTTGGTTGTTGGTTATAATCAATAATTGGTGCAGGGCTGTTATATCTTGGTGGAGTCTGTTGCACCTCTTGTTGACGGTTGCAATCCTCCTGTTGATCAACTACAGGGTGTGGAATATGCCAGTTTTGGCTAAGTGGTGAGAACATTCTGTCATTTGGTTGTTTTGGACATCACGTTCCTGTTGACTGTCTGGTTGAGGGCGAACAACCATGTTGGTCCTTGGTGATGGAGTACGATACTCACTGTTTTCACAAACACTCAGATTCTCAAGCTCTGAGTTCAAACTCTCTGTAGAGAGGCTCTCCTGTGGTGGTTCATAAAGAGACTGCTCTAACATAGCTGAATGTTCAGAATGCCTTGGTGGTTGTTCCAAACGACGTTGCTCCCATTCAAGGCTGGAGCAGGCTCCTTCCTCTGAGCAAGACGATGCTACCTCATCTTGTGTATCACATTCTTCTAACCATTGTCTTATGTTAGAGTTGAAATCTTGCAGATGCGCAATCTGTTTCTGATCTTCTGTCCGTCTATCTCTTGGGACAGGGTGATAAGGTGGTGCCTCATACTCTGAGATGCATGAAATATTTGTACCCTTCAAATCCGTACCCTGACACTCCTCTGGGTCCATATCAATAATCACATGATCAGGCTTTGGAGTTGACATACTCACAGATCCTGCCCTACCACAGCTGGCTTCACTGACCTCAGCCTGTGGTCTCGGTGAAAAATCAATAATGCCTAGGGTACCTTCTGTCACTCTCATGTGTGGAATTTGGGACAAAACATCTCGATCAATGTGGATACCTTTTCCCTCATATCCATGATCCTTGCTGCTATGGCATCCCCTATGCCAGGTATGCAGGTAAGTATAACCTTAGGACAGGTGTTAATGTTGATCATATAC
The DNA here is from genome assembly GCA_017311375.1 of Mytilus coruscus. Taxonomy (NCBI): domain Eukaryota; kingdom Metazoa; phylum Mollusca; class Bivalvia; order Mytilida; family Mytilidae; genus Mytilus; species Mytilus coruscus. The sequence continues at coordinate 40,409,069 of CM029605.1, forward strand.
CCCTGACCACTCTGCATAGTGACTTTGTACTTTTTACAAAGTTATTAAATTTATTTGACTTTATTTAAATATAATTTACAAAGCAATATATATATAATAATCAACAATAATTCTTTATTCAATAAAAATCAAGTCAATAATAAAATACACAACGGAACAATATAAAAGCAACCGCTCTTGTGTTTGTTTACCTCGTTTATTTACATCCGTATTCCAGAATACAAGATGGCGTCCAAATCTCGCCGCAAAAACCTCGCGTGACCTCGCTATCAATATAGCAAACTTTCAAAAAGTTTTTTCTCAGCCCAAAAAAATATACAAATACGATGTATTTCCACTGACTTTCACCTAGAAAGTAAACCACCGGACCTGGTTTGTCTCCCGAAGACAAAAAAAACAAATTTCAGGATTGACTGTAGGCACTCAAAATTTTGAAGTGATGCCAAAATGGCGTCCAAACCCCTGCAGGACCAAAATTTAAACCACCCGCACTACCAGTAAAGTGTTATTTGGCCTGTCTCGCTGGGCTCTACGGTTACCCCAAGGGTTTATACAAGCTATGCTTAGTGTAAATGTGCCTTTACCTTCCTACTAGGTGTCAATCCCTGCTAACCTCGTCAGGTCCTAGATCTCAGGCTCCTTGCCTTGCTCGTCCGCAGTAAGAGAGGGATGCCCTCGAAGTAGAGGCTGGAAGTACCCAACTGTTACCCTTGTGTCATGTGTCCCTTCGGATCCCTCGGAGCTGTACCAGTACCCTCGTGACAGGCTGGGGAAACCCCCTTGTACTACAGGGCAATTATACAACATCAGTTTATGATTTCTAAAATATTAGAAACATAACCCCGTTGAATTTGACAATATACACTAAAACTTTTACGAAAGTTTTTTTTTTATAAAGTAGTACACTAAATCAAGTACTAACAAGATAGCACTCTCTGGTATCTATACTGTACATAACTGCAAAACATGAACACTTACAATTTATTACACACAAATATGTTAAAACAATACATTAATATTATAGATCCTAATTATACATACACGGTAATACTATATATATTTTCTTCTAGAACGTAAGTTTAAGAATCTTTTATAATATAAGTTAAGGTAGTTCAGGGTATAGAAAAAAAAATGACAGAATTTTCTTATACTTTGCCAAAATGAAGATTTTACTACGCTTTTTTAAAAAAAAATAATAAAAAGTATGGGTCACCGCGCTATTTTTCAAGGTACGAGTCGTTCAAAATTGCCAGAATTTGCTTAGATTGTTCATGAAAAAACACATTTTGTGCATAAAAGAAATCTATAAGACAGAATTTTGAAATAAAATATGAGAAGATAGGTTTTATAATATATTTTAAGAAAATAGAAAGAAAAATGGTGTCACCGAACTTGTTTTCTTGCTACAAGTAAAAAAAGAAAATTTCCCTATATGTCCAGTATAAATTTTGTACTGAAAGAGTTATCTCCCCTTATATGGCTTATTTGAAAAATTGATTCTAAAAACACAAATATTTGGTATTTGTTAAAACATTTTCGATAATGCAATGAATCACTAAGTTTTCTTTATATAAATAAACAGTGTTACCAATAAATTGCAAATCTGTGTGCAAATTTGCAGATTTGGGCAAAGAACTAGACCGATTATGTACTGTGATTTTACAATTCAAGATGGCGGTATACCCCTGAACTACCTTAAGGTGCTATCTTTAGTCAAATTCAATATACAGAGAATCCCAATTTACCAAGGACGTACGAGCCGCGGTATAATTGTATTAATGTATATACCATGTACGGGAATATGTCAGACCCCTTCTAGGATTTGCATATTTGGAAAAGTCAGATATGTCTATCCAAGAGTATTTGATACTTACAGTTTTCATGTATAAACAACAAACACACCTACTTACCAAATCATTTAATATTTATAAACAAAGCAGGCTAAGTTACAAATAACAGAATAATAAGCTCACATAAATTTTTCTTCTCATTATAAATTAACCACAAGATAATTAAGATAATTAAAATACACACCATAGTTCAGATTTAAATATCAAGATTAAATTTAAGGAAAAAAAAAAACTCACAATTTACTATAATATGAATATATAATACAGGTTAATTCCTAAATAATAATTAATTTTAAAACATTTATTTGAAATGTTTTTATATAAGATAATCTGGCGCAATACCCGCAAGGGTAGTCGCCATTAAACTCTATTTAGTAGTAGCAGTCCAATATGGTAAAAAATCAGTTTTAGACTTTACGATGTCCGAGTAAACAATAGAATTTAGAAAATAACACTTTTACGATTCTTCCAACACAACAAAAGTATCTATCTTTTCGCCGATGAAAATTTTACTATTTATACTAGAACAAGGATTTGTATACTATGCAGTTTATTCCTCGAGAAAATAAATTTTATTTATTCACTTCAATCAATAATTGATCAATTTGAACTTTGAAACAGTTACATTAATATGTCTTTTCTATGGAACGCCTCAGTTGTCTTATGTGGAACTCTGATATTACTTTATGTTGTTTTATTATTACTTGATGATATTTTGTCTTTACTTAATATGGTTTTGACATTACGTAATGATGTTTTGATATAACTCAATATGGAATAGTCATTACTTAATGATATTTCGATATTACACGATATGGTTTCGTATTGACTTGATATAGTTTTGTCATTACTCAATATGGTTTTGTCATTACTCAATTTGGTTTCACCATTATTTAATGTGGTTGTGTCATTAGTCAATGTGGTTTTAACATTACTTGATGTGAATGTGACTTAACGTTATGTAGTTATTTCATTACATGATGTGGTTTTGTTATTTTGTAATGATGATTTGCCTATTCTTTATATGGTTTTAACATTACGTAATGATATTTTAAAATTTGACGATTTTACACTACATGATGTGTTTGTTTCATTATTTGATGTGGTCCTGTCATTCTTTGATGTGGTTATCCCATTATTTGATGAGGTAAAACCACGTGACCAGTTCGGAAAAAAAATATGTTCTATTTTTAAACAGATTTCAATATATCATTTGTTTAATATGCTTTGGATGGGTATCGCTATCCATTGAGTTAAAGTTCAAATTAAAGTTCAGTGGTTGTTCAGAGTAATTTAGCATGAAAAAGGTAACCGGCAGACAATAATAAGAAAAAGTATTAAAAGTTTACAGTATTTCTTACATAATTGGGATATCCCCAAACCACTTTGTCTTGTTGTTTTTATCCTAAGTTCTCAAACGGAAGCAGTATTTTTGTAATAAATTTGTAAAATATTCCACGGAACCCTATGTCTCGCCTGATATTGCTGCTGTAAGTGTAAAAGCGTCATGTTGATCGGCTGTACATTTATCTATACATTTATCGGTAAAAACAAAATTGAAAAAAAATGTTTTCTGTAGATGCTTTTCTTGAAATAGATAGATAGATAGATAGATAGATAGATAGATAGATAGATAGATAGATAGATAGATAGATAGATAGATAGACTAAAAACAAGTTTACAGAGAAACATACAATATAAATACAGATACAATAGTTGAGGTAAACAAATACAGTATGATATTCTAAAAGTACAAAATTATAATGGCATACGTGTTTAGTAACATGTATAATGAAAGGTTAAACTCAATAGAAATAAAAAAAAAAAACTGAAATAGAGATGGAGACGCCGACGCCACTATCGACGACGAAATATAGGTTTGTTGGGTCTCACTGCCGCAACATTGATGTCGCAGGCTCGACACAAATCAAACGACTTGAACTTTAATGTTTACAAATGAAGCACTTCAAATCAACTCACACTAAAGTTACAGGGAAATGGGGAGGGGCTCGGACTTAGCGACAAAGCATCAATACTATAAAATAAGAATTCTCCGAATTTTTTTAGCGTAAATGATCATTTGAACTTATACAAATATCAATCTTTATTTGTAATCAATTGAATTCCTGATCTACCTCGCACTAATTGAAAAATAAACTTTTTGGAATATCTGTTTCACATGTGACGACGGACATGTTCCAGTGGTCGTAACCATAATACCGTCATCTTTTTCTTGAATGTGAACTACCAAATAAAACCAAATCACTGGGTTTGTACTTTCTCGAATAACACGGCGGGTGCCTTTCTGGAGCATCCGAGATCACCCCGATGGATTTATATTACCCAGTCATACCGATCTATTGAGTCAGCCAAATGAAACTGTTTTGTATGCCACCGCAACTGAAAGTTGGGGATATTGTTTATCCCTGTCCGTCCGTCCGTCCGTCCGTCTGTCCGTCCCATTATGGGTATATAGTTATTCCGCATAACTCCTCCTACAGTTTGAATCCTAGGAAGTTTTCTTTACTGTCTGTATGTTCATATATTGAAGGTGTGCATGTGGTGTTGGTTTTATTTTATTATCTTTTGCTCTTTTGGGAGATAATTGAACTTTTTTTTTGTCATTTTTGGGGTATAAGCGGTTAAATGAGTTGAGTGCGGGGCATCACTTTGTCTAGTTTACATTTTTTTCTCGTGTTGTGCTGTTACACAAGTGTAACAGTCCGATGTAAGGTTAGGATTTAGCGCTCACATACATGTTAAACTCCGCCACGTGCACTTTCTTTATGTACCTGCCCCAAGTCAGGAGCACGAAGTTCAGTCGTTGTCGTTGTATAAATGTGTGTCATTTTTTTTGTAGATTGTTTAAATATAAATAAGACCGTTTGTTTTTTCGTTTGAATTTTTTCACATGGTGCATGGTGGCCTTTTATAGCTGACTATATGGTGTGTTGAAGGCTGTACGGTTGCCTATATATGATTTCTTACATCCACTGCATTTAAACTCTGGTGGATAGTTGTCTCATTGTCAATCACACCACATATAACTTTATTTCAACTTCTATGTTGCGTTTTGTATACTGTGACATTGTTTATTTTCTGTACATCCCTTTTCGGAATCCCGAGCAAAAGTCCTTGTTCCGCGATAGAAAATTTAATTACGAACTCATATAAGATAGCACGAATTTCAACAATCTTAATTAATCTAATTGAGACTTGAATTGAATCTTACTCAAACTCAAAAAGTGACTCAAATTTAATGGTGTAACTAGAACTCTACCTTTAAATGTGACTCAAACTTGAAGTCCAACTCGAAACTCAATGCTAACTAAAACTTTAATTCTAATAATGACTTGAATTCGGAATCGGAGACTAACTCAAAGTTCTACTCAAACAGTAACCCTAACTTTAATTTGAACTCTAATTCGATGGATGGCCACACTCATCCAAGGCACATACAACATGGAAATCTATCTAAAAATAGAACAGGTTTTTTCCGAATTGGTCACGTGATTTTACCTCATCAAGTAATGGGATAACCACATCAAAGAATGACAGGACCACATCAAATAATGAAACAAACACATCATGTAGTGTAAAATCGTCAAATTTTGAAACATCATTACGTAATGTTAAAACCATATAAAGAATAGGCAAATCATCATTACAAAATTACAAAACCACATCATGTAATGAAACAACTATATAACGTTAAGTCACATTCACATCAAGTAATGTTAAAACCACATTGACTAATGACACAACCACATTAAATAATGGTGAAACCACATCGAGTAATGACAAAACCATATTGAGTAATGACAAAACTATATCAAGTCAATACGAAACCATATCGTGTAATATCGAAATATCATTAAGTAATGACTATTCCATATTGAGTTATATCAAAACATCATTACGTAATGTCAAAACCATATTAAGTAAAGACAAAATATCATCAAGTAATAATAAAACAACATAAAGTAATATCAGAGTTCCACATAAGACAGCTGAGGCGTTCCATACTTTTCGCACCCTTTAATTTGAGGTTATTAAATCCAAATAACTAAATAAAATTAATTGTATATTTAATTAGATAAACTAAAAGAATTGCTATGATATTTTCATCAATCAATCAATAAATTGCAGGACTAAATGAAACATAAATAAAAAAAAAAAAAAAAAACTCACAGACAATTAAAAGCATTTTGTAACACCATAATCTGAGACTATCCTATAGGTATACTATTACTCGTACGCATCAGGAGACTGTACAGTGGCAGATCCGGTTATTGTTCCGTAGATAAGAACTCCCGTTTGTTTGACCTAAAATTCTTTTTAATTGGGACATATGGTTGGAACCCCCTATTTTTGCTGTAACCAGTGGTTGTCGTTGTTTATTATTTTTTATAAGTGTTGTACATCAATCAGGCCGTTAGTTTTCTCGTTTGAATTGTTTGAATTTATATTTGTAATTTTGGGAACTGTTATAAATGATTATGCGGTTTGGGTTTTGCTCGTTGTTGAAGGCGACGTCAAACTGAAATATCGGGAAAAGATGCATTTTATCGAGATTTAACCATTAGCTTAAAACGAGCATATGGATCCCTCTTTTTAAAAAGGACTTTTGGCTTGATACTGTATGAAGATTAATCGTTCCAACTTTTATGAAGAAATAACCAACTTTTTTCAATTAAATAAATATACAACAAAATGCCGGTTTTTTCTAAAATCAATTTCTATTTACAAAAATAATCATTAACAAAGAAATGTTACACAAATGTAGAGTCCAATTTTGTAACAAAGATATTCCTTATCTCTTTACCGAAATGCGAATATGTTTATCTTTTGAAACAAAAAAGTTAACATGTCTGTTCAAAGGACAGAAATGTCCAAGAAACCAAAATTTTAAGTAAATGTCGAACTTTTAAATCTATCACATGAAGATATAATTTTATTACATATTCAAATTAATTTTGTAAAAATTAGCTTGTATGTGAAATTTCTTTAAAAAAATCATTGTACATTTAAAACTGTATCGTATGACCATGATTGCCCTTAAGATATAAATGTCAACGTCAGATTATGAGGGTCTGAATGGGGATTCATTATTTCTGTATTCTGTCATTTTAGGCAATTTTTCTATTCGTTATACCTTTTGCCGATCATTATTATGCCATATATTCTATAACCCCATCATTCTCTTTTCTTTATATTTTTCTGGTTATTTTCTGTATTCTTTATTTTTTTTGTCAATACTTTTCAATTCTATGAACCCCAACCCACACCCTCATGTATAATGGAAGACGATAAACATTTTAGAATACATATTACTTGGTGTCACTTTTCACCTGACATACAAGTATATACATGCATACATGTATAACCTGTATCAACGCACTCGCTTGTTAAATGTATTTTGATCTGAAAACAGTTTGTTTAAAATTTTAGTTTATTTAAAATTGAGAATGGAAATGGGGAATATGTTAAAGAGACAACAACCCGAAAAGAGCAGGTAACAACCAAAGCCACCAGTTATATATTCGATCATGTTTTAGTTTCGAATATATATATACACACTTCTTTTTACTTGATCTTTATAATTGCAAACACTTTCATACCGATTTTCTGATAATGGTTTTTATTGTATTAAAGTAATAACTTTAATTTTCGTAGGTATTGCCCAAAGAAATAAGGTTTATTAAAGGGTTTACACATCTTAATATCTTAAATATGTTGGATATGTCACGAACAGATATCGATCTATGACAAACATTTCTTAAATTGTCAGTTTTTAAATTCAGATTTAAAAAAAAAATTTTGTTTTAAGGAAACGTAGGTTTCAGCTACAGTTGACTAAGCTGGCCATTGATGGATTGCAGGCCTATGTAAAAATAAGAAAATGTGATATATTTGCTAGTGAGACAGCTATTCAAAAAAGTTCAAATCAAGAGGAATATTGGCAGTTATATCTATACGACCTTCAATAATGAAAAAAAATACGGAAACTGTAAAGTCGGTTATTAAAGGCCCCGCCCGTCATGAACAAAAAATATGAAACAATTCAATTGAGCAAACTAACGCCCTTCTTTATATAACAAAGCAATTTTGCTACCGAGAAAGCCCAAATATAATCATTATTGATGTTACGAAAACCATTGAACTACGACTTTGGACAGACACATATATACTGATATTCATATGATGAAGACACAATCTTTCAATCAGTTGAGGTCTGGAGCTGGCATGTCAGTTAACTGCTAGTAGTCTTTTGTTATAATGTATTATGGTCAGATGGCAAGAAGCAGGGCTGGTCCAAAACCTTAATGTCCGGGGTGAAAGTCACCAGTAAACGAAATTATATATTTAATTTAGAGATGCATATATGCGAGTGTAGTTGGTTATAGGGAGGAGTGTCAGATAATAGTTTCAATACTTCTATGTCATTAAAAATCACCATTCCACTCTATTTTTATTATTATGCCTATTTTATTCGTCCTAAACATGCATGCACTATTTGTCACTGGGCGTTAAGCAACCATAAACCAATTTATCTATTCTTTATATTTCATTTCTTTATTCTGTTATCTAAAGTGCTTATATCATTACTTTATTTCTGTAAACCCCATTTATTTACACATAAATGATGATCCTTTCATAGCCTCATATATGTACATGTACATGTTATTTGGAAAAGGAAAAATATACCGTCGTATATAACTAAAATTGAGAATGGAAATGGGGAATGTGTCAAAGGGACAACAACCCGACCATAGAGCAGACAACAGCCGAAGGCCACCGATGGGTATTCAATGTAGCGAGAAACTCATGCGTATACATGCATTACTGTATGCATATGCCTGGACTAATAGATGCATAAACTTGTACAAGTCCCAGATTGTGTTATAAAGTATTTCTCATAAAAATACATTAGCATTTTATTTAAAATTATATACTAGACAATGCCAATCCAATCTTTCTTTCTTTTTTGTTGAAGAGGGGAGGGGCGGGGGAGGGGGGAGAGGGTCAGGATCTTTTAAAACAAAACATTTGTTGGTTTCTTTTCAACATAAGAACAAAATGCGACATTCAGTTCTAAAACAAATCATGTATGAAAAAGTTTGTTGTTGAATAAATTCACAAAAGAGACAATTTCGAAATATATAAAAAAAAAAAAAAAAAAATGCAAGAAATGGTAATGCGAGAATTGTATTATGAAGACATGCATATCGGTACTACTTGCCACTTAACATTTATCTGTACATATTACTTAAAACAGATTTTAGTTTGTAATTACTTTCCTGATCAGAATATTCTACCAGTTAATCTATAATATTAACCCATACACACAGGTGTCAATATTTACACATCTACCGATAATTATAAGTTGTCATAAATATAACTACTGACGAAACATATTACATATTTTAAAAGTCTAAATTGAAAACAACGTTCAAACCTAGGATTACGTTGGATAAAACCGCAATTTTCATGCGTATACATGCAAAACAAAATTCTTGATATAGGGTCTAAATACTTCACAAAAAAAAAAAAAAAAAAAAAATTTCAAAAGACAAAAAAGGCGAAAAAGGGTATTTTAACAAAAAATGTATATGGAGAAATAGATAGATAAATTTATTTTATAAAATTTCAATCCCTTAAAATGAGGCACTATTATATACTTATAAAACAGCTCAAATTTTATCTTGTTAACTCGGATAGAAAACTTACAATCTAGTCTATCATATTGAAACATGAACGCGGACCCCATTGAGAACACCTGGATTGAAAGATTGCAAATCTACCGACTAATGAAATGCTTTGGATTTTGAACGCGGACTTCAACGAGAACACTAAGATCGAAAACACACTATAATCTTTAGACCGTCGAAAAGTAGCGAGATTTCAGACTTCTTCTTCTTTTCTTTTAGGTCAAATAAGGTCACAATATGGAAGAATACATGTTGCTGCGCATGCGTGATTGGCAAAGATTTAATCAAATTCATTTAAATATGAAATAACAATTTGAGTGTTTGTATATATACAGATTGTGATTAAAATTACCATTTTATGTACATGTTTTGGTTTGAATTTGTTTATTCAAAGCTCGAGGAACAACTGGTGTTAGCCGATCTCTAAAGCTGGCAACAGTGGTAGTAGATATTCATAGGTTTTTACATAAACAAACACTTTCACACATACATATGTCTCTGTTTTTAGACGAATTTAGACTTAGTGTGTATATGTCTTCGCTGATAATAATTTTATGTTAGATAAACATAAGTATTTAAAATTAAAAGTTGTATAGTTATAAATAAGTGTATTTTGAAAATTATTTGTTATATAGGCTTAATGAAGAATTACATCATTTAACGAATGAAAGTAAGAAAATGTGGTATGCTTGCCAAAATGCAACTCTCCACCTTGGACAAAAGAACATAAACAATTTAGATTTTTAGATCACCGTACAGCCTTCAACAACGAGCAAAACCCAAACCGCATAATCATTTATAAAAGTTCCCAAAATTACAAATATAAATTCAAAAAGGGGTTCCAACCATATGTCCCAATAAAAAGAATTTTAGGTCAAACAAACGGGAGTTCTTATCTACGGAACAATAACTGGAACCGCCACTGTACAGTCTCCTGACTAGCATACCTATAGGAAAGTCCCAGATTATGGTGTTACAAAATGCTTTTAGTTGTCTGTGAGTTTTTAATTTATGTTTTATTCCATTTAGTCCTGCAATTTATTGATTGATTAATGAAAACATCGAAGCAATTCTTTTAGTTTATCTAATTAATTATACAATTAATTTTATTTAGTTATTTGGATTTATTAACCTTAAATTAAAGGGTGCGAAAAGATATATTAATGTAACTGTTTCAAATTTCAAATTGATCAATTATTGATTGAAGTGAATAAATAAAATTTATTTTCTCGAGGAATAAATTGCATAGTATACAAATCCTTGTTCTAATATAAATAGTAATAATTTTAATCGGCGAAAAAATAGATACTTTTGTTGTGTTGGAAGAATCGTATAAAAGTGTTATTTTCTAAATTCTATTTGTTTACTCGGATATCGTAAAGTCTAAAATTGATTTTTTTACCATATTGGACTTCATATTGTGTATTGAATTGAAACATGAAAGCGGACTTCGACGAGAACACCTGGATTGAAAGTTTGCAAACGTTCCGACCAATGAAATTCATTTTAATATGTAACGCGGACTTCAACGAGAGCACCTAGATGAAATATTTTATTTAAACGACAATTAGTTTTATTTAGAAATTACCGCTAAAATATAGTTAATAAAATTAAATGAGAGCAACAATGCAGAATTGTTTCTTTTCCATTCTTGTTTTTTTAACAATGTTTATGTTCATTTTATTTGGTAGGTAGAATTATATTAAATGCCCCAAACGTAAACATAAGTTTTTGAAATGCATTAAAAGACGTAAGAGAATTTCGACTAAGAGCCAGTCAAGGTAGTTTAACTTATACCTACCCATTGTTATCGCAGACTAAAATTTATCTCATAAAAACAGAATACATGTTGATTTATTGCAAGAATTTTTGTACGTCACGGTGCATGTCAGCACGATAATCTCTTTACAGAATCGTAACCACGCTTCAATATTTTCGTTTGATATTTGCTGCTCTTCCACAATTAACGCCTGTTTTGCTCTAGTGACCGGTATTACAATTTAACACAGTTTTAAAAGTTCATTGAACTGTTACTTCATTTACAATTTTGAGCAAGACCAATCTGTTTATCAAATTCAACAAATGTCAACATTATCTTCATCAATTTTATTATTTGACGAAACATTGTTTTCATTACAAGCTATTCCATATATCAATATACAGCTAGTGAATATTTGTTGTTTACCGAAAATATAAGATACATCGATTTAAATTATGTACACAATGAATAATTTCTGTGAAGCTACTTTTATTTCCGAATTTACGAGTACAATATAGTAAAACAGAAAAAAGAGAAACGGTAAATATACAGGAATACATAAAGTTTCGTAAGTAATTGCAAGGGACCACACGCTACTTACATGCCACGAGTTTTCATAGCACTTAGCAATTTTGAAACGAATATGTGAGATCTACTGCATTTAAGCAAATTAAAATTATGTTATACATCTAACTATTTTATTTGCAACAGATTCTAAGTTTTGCATTTTTAAACCGTGTATCAATATTTTAATGTTTTATTTAAATTCCTTGTATGTCACGTGTTTTGTTCATTCATTTGTTTAAAATGTGAAGCATGTGACTTTACTAAGAATACACGCATTTAACTAAAGTCGATAAAGTTTGAAACAAATAAACGATAGATACATCGAGGTTGTTTTGCTTGAGTGATTTACCTATACAAAGCTCGGGTCTCAACAATGTTTAAAACGAATTAATGCCAGCTTGAAATAGTTTAACGGGGGCGTGGCCTATTGGTTTGACGCATCTTAACACCATCTGAAATTAACTTGATTGACCGCAAAGGAATCTATTTGACTGGCATTAAAAAAATTTGATATGGTTAGAAATGAATTAAAACTAATTTTAATTTTGTCAATCTTTATCAAATGATGATTAATCTTATTTAAATAGCGTTAATGCGTTTTGTCCGTTCAAGTTAAATTCGGGTTACTAGTGCAGACAGTTGTCAAAAGAAGAAGATCAAAGAAGCCAGAGCATTTAATTTCACATTCAGATATAGTGATGATGTTCTTTCCATTAACAATCCAAACTTTTCTGATTTGGTTCTATTAATATATTTTCCAGAACTAGAAATTAAAGAAACAACAGACACGGATTCCTCTGCCTCATTTTTAGACTTACGCCTCGAATTTGATATAAGCGTCATCTCAATACCAGAATCTATGACAAACGAGACGGTTTTAATTTTGAAATTATCAATTCCCCACCTTAGTAGCAATATACCAACTACACCTGCATGTGGGATATACATTTCGCAACTTCAAGAGCTTGTAGCTGCTACTCAGACTTTGTTATACGTAACCAGTGTCTGAGCAGGAAGTTGATGAACGAGAAGTATGTCAAAGAACGTCTCGTCCCTTTTGAAAATACCAAGACCTTCTTGATAAATATTCCGTATTAACTTCTCAAATAATACACGATGGTCTTGAAGTATTGATTCAAGGTACTGACGTTGTTTATAATCTTAATAACGGGTTATATAGTATTCGTTTAGTTGTCTTTGTGAATATAACGTTTACTGTTTAGTCTAATTTTGGTTATTTCCATTTGACTTTCATTGGTACTTATACATCCCGTCTATGTGTTATTGTGCTATGGTAAAGTTTTGTATTCTTGTCTTTCATTTTTGCTGATGTGCTTTGTTAATATGCCTTTTGTGTTTCTTTGTTGGCATATTTGTTTGTTTTATAGTGATTACAATTATAACAGACTGTTGACTGCTGTCCATCTATTTTTACATTTTACCTATTAAGTCTCTTTATTTTGTTCACACATCGTTGTCAATATAATAGAATTTGATGCGACTGTCATACAAATGAGAGGTTAAGCTATTTATAAAACCAGGTTTAATCCGCCATTTTGTACATAAGAAAATGTCTGTACCAAGTTAGAATATGACAGTTGTTATCCGTACGGTTGCTATGTTTGAGCTTTGGGTTTTGCCTTTGATTAGGGACTTTCCGTTTCCGTTTCGAGTTCGGTATTTTTGTTGTTTTACTTTTTGTAACAATAATATTAGCGATGATCCCGGCTTGAAAATTAAAGCATTGATACTTCATTGTTAATGACTTTACATTTACGTATAACTACTGAATGGACAATTGAGAAAAAAAAAAAAAAAAATTGACTATACTTAAATTGTTTGAGTAATGATAGTAACACTTTTAATATGTTTATATTAATATTTCTTTTGCATTTCTAGGAATATGATTGGTTAAAAGCAACCGAATGGAGACCCTGTATATTTCATATTAGGTTAGTAGGCCCGGGGGTATTTCAATACATGGTTAGTATTTGTGCTACGTCCCTTTATAAAAACGATATTGAGGAAAAATCTGAACGTTTCAACAAACGAAGAAATTAACGATGATTGCAATAAATTCGAACAACACATTTAACTAACAAGTTGTTATTGTTTGCATTTGCTTTAGTATAGAGCAATGAAAGTAGGTTCTTTATACTAACAGTATTGAATACTTGCTCCTTTCAATAAACCACTAGTCTAATTACTATATGAACGATTTCTCGCAGTTACTGAAAGCTTACCCAAAGTACTGGAAAATAACATTTTGCTGAAGAGGGTTAGACATTAAACCATGGAACAGACTACATTGCGACCTTCAAGAAAGTTGTTTGAAAAGTGTTTAACGTGCAAAGACATTGGCCAAATATGAGTCATTTATATGGTTTATATTAAAATGTCTTGTCGTTTACTATTATTAGTATTGTCTGAATATTTAAAAAAAAAAAGAAAAAAAACACAACATCATAGTAGCTGTCCTACCGATAAAATGGAACAGATATGATGTCGTTATTTGCTTTTGCTCGTTTCTGGATTTTCTGAAATATTTTTGATAGTGTATTCCGAGAAAAATTTGCCTCCTGTAATTAGATGTATGAAACATAAAATGTAAATTGCATTTTATCACTGAGGTATGCAATTGCTGAAGTGAAAGATGACTTCAGATGCTCAAAATATTTTGTGTATTCGTAAGTTAGAAATGAAATAATCATAAACAACCCCAAAAGGAGTAAGAGATGAAAAGATACAAGTCCAAGTACAAATGTTTATTGCATTTAACTTTGGAGAATAATCATAATAAGCCTGCTCAAATCTTTGACTTAAACACAACACTGTTAAGTAATGGAAAATATTTTATATGAACCATCGATACGAATCGTTTTAAAATGTTCGAAATTGTATTATAAAAGTAAAAAGTAGTAAGTGGACTTTCATAACATGTTATTTATCCTCCTTCCTCATCATCATCCTCATTGTCATTAACATCATCATCATCATCATCATCATCGTCATCCTCATCGTCATCATAATCGTCATCGTCATCATCGTCATCGTCGTCATTGTCGTCATTATCGTCGTCGTCATAGTCGTCATCATCATCGTCGTCGTCAAAGTCGTCATCATCATCGTCCTCGTCATAATCATCGTCGTCGTCATCGTCATCGTCGTCATCGTGATAGTAATCGTCGTCGTCGTTATCATCATCGTCGTCATCGTCATCATAATTGTCATCGTCGTCATTGTCGTCATTATCGTCGTCGTCATAGTCGTCATCATCATCGTCATCGTCGTCATTGTCGTCATTATCGTCGTCGTCATAGTCGTCATCATCATCGTCGTCGTCAAAGTCGTCATCATCATCGTCCTCGTCATAATCATCGTCGTCGTCATCATCATCATCGTCGTCATCGTGATAGTCATCATCGTCGTCGTTTTCATCATCGTCGTCATCGTCATCATAATTGTCATCATCATCGTCGTCGTCACCATCATCGTCGTCGTTTTCATCATCATCATCATCATCATCATCATCATCATCATCATCATCATCATCGTCGTCGTCGTCGTCATCATCATCATCATTGTCATCATCGTCGTCATCATTATCATCATCATTATCATTCAGGGACCCTGTAAGATTTTAAACAAACATATACATTATAATACGTTAAAATGTTATAGAATTTCAGATAATAAATGTAACAGTATACGCAGGATTTAATTGGATACATTATTGGGATGTAGAATCTACATTATGTGTCAGATGATAATATTCCGTGGTAAACAAATAAATGAAAATCAAATAGATAAATTGTAGCATAATTATTTACATTAATGATCGTCCCATGTTTATTAAGGGTTGTTTGATATTATTACACAGTAAAATGTATGGTGAGCAATTTGTAGAGCCCTATCAAACCTATCGAATAACATTCTTCAGATGTTTATTTAGGTAAGCATCACCATTTATAGTTTTGTATTTTGTCTTAAGTGTTTGCTTTTGGGCGTCATTATTCTTACATTTACTACACTAACCACAGAAAACAACCTCAATATCTTGTTATTTATATTAAGACATGTGCAAAGTTTGACAGCAAATGAAATGTTGCTATATATAATGTTTTCAATTATTAATGGTGCAAATTATGTTTTTGAGTTAAGTTTTGAGTTATATATTATATGCTCAAAACCAATAATTAAATGCCCATTTAACACGTTCAAGCTCCAAAATATAAATGTTGGCAACACAAGTGACCTTTCTGTACACTAAAGTGCTTAAATTGTAACGCTTATTATCAAAAAATGACCAAAATTTGCTAGATTTAAATTACTATACCAATTTTGCAATTTAAAAGGCACAAATAACGTGTTTTAAAGCCACACAATTCAGTTTTACTCCAAAGGTGAATTTTTGACGAAAGTGTTGCATGCAACCTATATTTCACCTAGTCAATTCGAATATGTAATAAAAATATATCTTCATATGCTAGTTTTAGAGATAAATGGGGTAGACATTTTAGCCATTTTGGACATTTTGGTTTCTTGGACATTTTATTCAATGGAAAGACACGCTTAACTTTTCGTTTCAAAACAAACGCAAGCGGATTTTTGTGAGAACATCTGAAATGTATTTACTACATCAGTTTTATTTTTAGTTTGTGCAACAATTCGTTGGAAATAATTATTTTTATGATATTTTCATGATTTTAGTCAAAACACAAATTTTGGCTGTACATTTATCTAGTTAAAAAATCATTGGTGAATTGGTCATAAAATTGGCACAAATAATCTTCTTACATCATCAAACTTAGTGTCATTTTTAAAAGAGGGTCCATGAACTCGTTTTCGAGCTGAGTCCATCTAAATGATATGAATCAGTCGAAAAGGCAGCTTTTCTCGATATGGCACAGGGTGAAATCGCGACAAATAAAGTTTTATGTTAGCAACGTCATTACTTCACTTCTGTCTGTATCGTATGCCCTTAATGCAAGTATGCACTACAAACTGATGAAAGTCTGAAAAGACCATATTTTGTGCTCGTCGAGTACAGATTTATTTGACAAGATTCGACATAATCTTGACAGTACTTTACTGTACTTGACTTTATTCGACTTTGGTCTCGACTTTACTAAATGAGTCTAATGTACTTGATAATCTTGGTATAGTCTGAATATAGGCTCGACCAGTCTCGACCAAGTCTCGACTTGTGTTGACCAATCTCGACTCATTCTCGGCCAGTCGCGACTCATTCTCGACCAATCTCGACTCAATCCTGACCAGTTTCCACTTGTCTCAACCAGTCTTGACCTTTAAATTTAGTCTTGACTGGTCTGAATCAGCCCATCATTATACATTTATTGATCTTGCAAAACACCAGGTTATTTGGTAGTTTAGTTCATAGCTGTCAAGTTTAAGGATTTTATCAATAGGTAATATAACAAAGCTAGAATTCTCAGTCCGGACTAAATCCAGGTAGTCACCTTTATATTTTTCGTATTACATTTTCAAATCCACTTGGATTTTCATAAATCTCAACAGTTGTTTTAACTATATAATGATCTTACAATAGCACCATGCTATTTGGTAGTTTGGTTCATTGCTAAATAGTCACATTTAGAAATTTCTCGAACTTTTTCAACTCAACTCTACAGCTATCTCAATTATATATTTTAGTAATTTGGTTTATTGCTGGCAAATTTAGGGATTCAGTTCAAATGTAAAAAGCTACAATTTTCAGTTCAGACTAAATTCAGATAGACACCTTTGAAAGTTTGTATAACTTTTAAATCAATTTTGATTAAACTTTACACTGTCTTAATTAAATACTTATCTTTTAAAATGCCAGGTTATTTAGTAATCTAGATTATTGCAGTCAAATATAAGGATTCAATTAATAAATAAAAAGCTAAAATGTTCAGTTGGGACTTAATTCAGAAAGATAGATTTAAGATGTGGTATGAGCGCCAATGAGACAACTCTACATCCAAGTCACAATTTGAAAAAAAGTAAACCATTATATGTCAAAGTACAGCCTTCAACACGTAGCATTGGTTCATACCGAACTGCAAGTTATACAAGGCCCGAAAATAACTAGTGTAAAACAATTCAAACAGGAAACAAAGTACAGTTAAGTACTGTCGAGATAATGTCCAGGACTGTCAAGTAAAATATGTGCTCGACATTACTTGTCTAACATAAATTAGGCCTTTTCAGACTGTGAACAGTTTGTGGTGATAGTTACGTCCAGATAATAAATGCCATGATCTGTCAAAATACAAAAGAGAAATAAAGATTGTTCTACATGAATTTATATCTTTAGACATAAGAATATGTGGTATGAGTGCCAATAAGACAACTCTCCATCCAAGTCACAATTTGTAAAGTAAACCATTATAAGTCAAAGAAGAGGTACGTAAGATACCAGAGGGACAGTCAAACTCAAAGTACGGTCTTCAACACGGAGCCTTGGCTCACACCGAACAGCAAGCTATAAAGGTCTAGTAAAATGACTAATGTTTAACCATTCAAACGGAAAAGCCAAGGGTCTAATCTATATAAAAATCGAGAAACGAGAAACATTTATGAACCACATCAAAACAACAACTACTGAACATCAGATTCCTGACTTAGGACATGTGCAAACAAATGCAGCTGGTTTAAACGTTTTAATAGGTACCACCTTCACCCTTATCTGAAACAATAGTGTTGCATCACAACATAGAAAGACACACTATAAAATATCAATTGAAATGGCTTAACTCAATCAAAAGACATATTACCACAAGTGAACATACACTGAACGAATAAATTTGATCTAAGATACAATGTAAATACAAAATCAATAAAATAAGGGTGAAAAAATAAAGGTTACAGCAGTATACCGCTGTGAAATATTAAACAATTTAAAAAAAAAAAAAAAAAAAAAAAAAAAAAACAATAACCTTGAACAAAAGCCGCCAAATACAAAAATATACACAGGTAAATGAAAATAATTTTGTTGTAAGGTATACCGTTAAAATGGAAAAAGGAAATATTATTTTCAAAATGTTTACATGTTTAGAATGATTATGATTATAAAGAAATATTTTTTTTTTGGTTTGTTTGTTAGTTTAAGCAATCATTCAAAACTATTCTTCTTAAAATGATTTATATCTTAGGACAACATTAAGTCTCGATTAACTTTGGAACTCATCAAAATTATAGATAGTGATGAGAACTCATGATCCTACATCCTGTTGATACTTTAAACTTATATTTTGGCATTGCATAATATCACATAGAAATAAGATGTGATATGATTGCCAAAGGGCCAACTCTCCATAGGAGACCAAATGACACAGAAATTAACAACTAAATGCATTTCTCAGACCGATTATGACGTATTTACGCTAAATTCGTTAGATGTGTATTGTTTGATACTTAGTGTGGGAGAATATGAATTATTTATTAGTTGTTACAAGCTTTCAGGAACTGCAAATACTATAATATCAGTGCGTTATGTCTAATGTTTAATGCTAGTTGTTTTGTGCCTCGTACCAATCTTTTGAGTTAGGACACAATTGCAACTGATTTTTTCTTATATAAAGCTGATACACTACTGTTCAAGGTAAGGAGAAGATTGAACGCTCAAAACATGTTTAATCCCGCAACATTCTTAATGGGCCTTACTCGAGTCAGGAACTTGTATTTTAGTCGTTGAAATTTCTTTTCATGTCGAGGACTTGATTGCCGTCTATACAGTATGGGTTTACTGTACAGGTAAATGTGCATGACAAAGGGGAGGTTGACAGTGGAATATCAACATTGGTTCACAAACATGTTTGCGGCAAAACAGTGACAGAACGGCAATGGTAAATAAACGTGTGGTGATTAAGAGAAGTCTTATGATAAAGGTACAACCATGTTGGTAGTAAACAATAGACTTACGGTATAACTCCCCTTTTCTCCTAATATAAACTACCGAAATTAGAGATATTACCGGGATTGTTCTTACATGAACAGCACGATGGGTGCCACATTTGAAGCGTGATCTCCTTATCCTCTGGAGCACTATTATTCACCTTCCGTTTTGAATGGGTTCGTGTTGCTCAGTCTTTAGTTTTCTACGATGTGTTCTGTGTACTGCTGTTTGTCTGTTGCAGTGTTGGCTTTTTTTGTTTAGCCGTGACGATGTCAGTTTTGTTTTACTAATAAGTCTGAATGTCCTTTTGTTATCTTTCGCATCTCGTTCACAATTATTTGGCGTAGACCAGAAAAATAACGATATAGGTACACCAGAAGGAGGAGATGAATAGTAAAACATCTATATGATACACAAGACGTTTAGCTGAATAGTAAAGTAGAGCTGAAGATACACCTGAAGTTGGAGCTAAATAGTTAAATAAAGGTACGCTAGAAGTCGGAGGAAAACAGTAAAATAACGCTAAAAGCAGAATATTGCGGTGGTCAGTTTAGTTACAAAACTGATACCACAGAAGTTGGAGGTGAACAGTAGAGTAACGCAACAGGTAATTAAGAAATTGGTGGTGAACAGTAAATTACAAATAAAGACATGTACTTTAGAAGTTGGAGGTGAACAGTAAAGTAACTAAACACAGAAACTTAAGAAGTGTGTGGTGAACAATTAGGTAACGAAACAGGTACTTAAGAAGTTGATGGTGAACAGTAAAATAACGAACCAGGTACTAAAGAAGTTAAAGGTGATAAGCAAAGTAACAAAAAAGAGACTTAAGAAGTTGATGGTAAACAGTAAAGTAACGAACAAGGTACTTAAGAAGTTGGTGGTGAACTGTACAGTAACGAAGCTGGTACTTAAGAAGTTGGTGGGAACAGTAAAATGACGAAACAGGTATTCAAGAAGTTGATGGTGAACAGTAAAATAACGAACCAGGTACTTAAGAAGTTAGAGGTGATAAGTTCAGTAACGAAGCTGGTACTTAAGGTGTTGGTGGGAACAGTAAAATGACGAAACAGGTATTCAAGAAGTTGGTGGTGAACAGTAAAGTAACGAAACAGGTACTTAAGAAGTTGGTGGGGAACAGTAAAATAACGAACCAGGTACTAAAGAAGTTAGAGGTGATAAGTTCAGTAACGAAGCTGGTACTGAAGAAGTTGGTGGGAACAGTAAAATGACGAAACAGATACTTAAGAAGTTGGTGGTGAACAGTAATGTAACGCAACAGGTACTCACGAAGTTGGTGGTGAACAGTAAAGTAACGAAACTTTTTATGATAAACATGTCCGTTACTAGTAGCGAGAAACTAAACAGGTTACTAGCTACTAGTATTCGAACTTCTATTCCTTTTTATAATCTTTATCATGTTTATAAGTTTCAGTTTGTTGTAAAAGACAACATTAAAACAAACATTATGATAGAGTTTAAGTTATCAACTTTAAAGAAAAACATTGAAACAAATTTAGTTTTCAAAACATACATACATTTCAGTTTATCTTATGATTATAAAATTTTGTATGAAAGGAATTCAATTATTACACAGTTGAATACGTGGGCATACAGCACTGCACATATTCTAAATTTTAAATACCCGAAGATCCTGTAGGACCAGTATCTTCTTTAGGACCAGTGGGTCCAGGTGGTCCTTTTGGTCCTGATTTGCCACGAGGTCCTGTGTTTCCTCTATCTCCTGTGCGACCAGAATCTTCCTTTCGTCCCATTCGTCCAGTTGTCCCCCTTTTCCTTTTAGACCAGATGGTCCGGATAGACCAGTTGGTCCAGAGGGTCCAGATTGTCCAGGAGGTCCTGTTTCGCCTTGTTCTCCCTTGGGACCAGCATCACCAGATGGCCCGTTTGCTCCATTCCGTCCGGGGGAACCAGTGTGTCCAATAGGTCCAATTGGTCCAGATGGTTCAGCAGGACCTTTTGGTTCAATTTTACCAGTTTTTCCAGAATCTCCCATTTGGCCTTTTGGTCCTGAAGACCCGATAAACCCTCGAGGTCCAAGACGTCCTGTTTTCCAGGGTCTCCTTTGCGTCCTATTGATCCAGGAGTTCCCTCTCGACCAGGATGTCATCTCATTCCTACAAATTGTCAAATATAAATGGAATGAATACATTACCTATGATTAAGTAAATACCGGACCGGTTGCATGGTTTACTTTTTATTCATATCTATTGAAAAATATCTGAATACTTTCATTCAGCATTCAACATTAGGAAGATAACACATATGTGTAAGACACCAATGAATGAATGATTCGAAATTGGACGTTATTTTGCCACATATATAACTCTATATTCAGAATTTTTTTAAAACTAGCGGTTTTCTTTGATTTTTTTTCAAAAGTCGGAAAGGGTTGATCCATAAAATGAATATAACATTTAACTTTCGTCATATAGATATCAATCAAAACACACGATACACAAATCTATTTCCAATCTCTACATATTAATTTCAAGTACTGTGGATTCATTTATTTTCGTGGAAACCAATTCATGCAATTGTCGTGGATTTAGGAAGATTTGCATTTTCGTGGATGTTTGATTCGGTGTTTTGTTTAAATTCCTATGGCCAATTTTTACATTCGTTTAACTTTGGAATGCGTGGAAATAATTAGTAATGAATCTACATACGTCTTACCTTCTGCTCCTTGTTTTCCAGGGGCCCAGGTAGTCCTATTTCTGAAAATGAACAGTTCAAATTTAAACTTCCTTGACATTTTGTTCATTTTGCTTCATATTATTAGTGTTGATATAGAATTCAATATTCGTTATTTAAAACTATGCTTTGTTAACTAGCCACTGACATGACCTGGTAGCCCCTATTGTAATTGTATGATTTTGGATTTTGCCTTAAATGCAAAGGAGGATATACAGAATAACGAAATCCTACAAAAATAATTTGCAACATGAGACATATTTTTTTAAATTTTTTAGGTTATTTTTCCCTATTCTTTATTTTTTTTATCGATTATTTTCTTTCCTTTGTATTTTAGCCCATTATTCCAATTTCTATATATTTTGCCATTTTTTTTTCCTTTTTTGACTCTGACCTTACTTTATAATGATTGTTTAAGCAAAAAATAGCAATTATCATTTCAAAGCTTTGGCGTGCTAATCGGAGATATAATCCACGACCTCCAGCTTTTCATGAGAGTACACTCTCCCGAGACCACAAAGAAGACGAATCCAAATAGATTTAGTTAAGGTCGATATAAATTTCAAATAAAGGTAAAGAATGCATAATTATGATTCTATTTCAATCTAAGATTGCTTTATAATCCTTTTATTTTGTTACATTTAGAATTATCATTGCATAGGTCGTCTTTATAAAGTCACCATTGCAGCATCTAATGTATTATAGATAATTTCCTATATCCTTACGATGAAAGTTACATCACACCATTAGTAGGCCTTCCCGATGTATAACAACGTTTTGTTAAACGCTTTTGAAAATAGTACCGTTTTTCAAAACGGCGAGTTAATTGGTATTTTATTATAGTATGTATGTGAACTATAAAGGTGTTATAATAACTCACCAACGACTTCATAAGGTTCATCTGTAACAATAAACAATAAACAATGCTTTTATATTTATTAATTCATCGCAGTCACCTTTTTAATAATTTCTGTATGATTTTAATGTTACTAGATTGAAATGACACAACGGACTAGACGTATCACAGGGTTTGTACTAACAACATGAGTAACACGACGGATGTTACATTTGGAGCAGGATCTGCGTACCTTTCAGAGCAACTGAAATCACCCGAGCTTTTGGTGGGGTTTCCTTTTGCATAGTCTTTCGTTTTTATGCTGTTTTCTGAATAACTTTGTTTTCATTACTTTTTTTCCATGGCGTTGTCAGTTTATTTTTTTTTCATGAGTTTGAATTCGCTTTGCTATGTTTCGCCTCTTTTTTATATATTCTACCAAACGAGCCTTGAATTGAGAAAACATTGGCGGGTGCACTTATGTTTACTGGTATGTATTTCTACTGGTATATCTGTGAGTCAAAAACATGGTTGATTGTTGTTTGATTTACGTCCTATAGATATGTCCAATAATTTACGGTGCACCGAGATGATAGGCGTTAATTTTGAACTGTATTTTGAAATTGAGGATAAATTGAAATGGGACAATCATTTAGACATGCAAACAGGTGACTTACGGATCCATCAAATAGTTACTGCAATGATTCTTAACGTGCAAGACGCATGGCGCCCTATCTACACAATTTAACTTTCCCATTATGACCTGACGTGGCTACATATTTTCACATACTATACAACCAAACGGACGTCAAGCTTTGGCGAATGTTCTACTGCTGTTCGGAAGATAACCAAAAATTACCATATTTCTATTTCCTAGTTGTTCTTAGGGTTGAATAACATGATTGATAATGAATTGACGTGTGATTGTTTATTTGTTAATCACTTCTTACACGTTCAATGTAAAAAAATTCATAACATGAACAATAACAAAACTGTGTTTACCTTGGTTATATCCTTGTCCATGATCGACATATACATAGTCTGCATAGTCGTTAATTTATCTTTTTACACGATCCACAACCTGTGTTTGAATATTATAGATCTTAATAAGTATAAAACATCGATATTTCCATCAGAGGCCTATCATACATTCGCCGCTTCTGAATCTATAATCTATAATTTGTCATTTCCCCGTTCGTACCAAAATTGAAAATAACATCACGTCAGTGTTTGAATTATAATTGTTTAGGATGTTGTTAGCAAATCAAAACCTTTTTGGTCTACTTTTTTGAAAAATAAACTAGTATACATAAAATAAATTCTGAAATGATAAGCTGAACTGTAATGTTGCTGAAGTTTTATTAACTATAATCAAGTCGTTTTTTTTACATTGCAATGGTTTACATTAATGGGATATACAACATGCTATATGTACCTTTTATATTATATTGGGTTGCGATGATATTTTATTACAATGGTTGCAATTAATTATCGTGATAGCCATGTGAAATAGAAACCGATGAGATAAATCTAATAATTTCTCTCCCCTGACGTCATACAATGTGTGTTGGCAAGACGTTGGCGAGGAAGTTGCATCAAAACAACAGAGAATGCGTTTAAAAAAAATACATTTCCTTTCATTTTCTTCTTTATTTCCATTGAACAGTCAATGGTCAATTTAAAAATTATGTTCACATACTATCATTATGGAAGCAGGATACAGTAAACGATATTGGTTTCTTTATTTGTTTGTAAAAATACAGAAAGTATATCTAAAGGCTTCGGACGCACGAAGTTTATAGCGTGTTGTTTAAACTTTTTTTAAATTTTCTTCCTGAGTACGAAACTAACTTAGCTGTATTTGACAAAATCATTCGGAAATGAATGTCCTCAATGCTCTTCAATTTTTTAACTTTATTCAGCCTTTTATCTTTTTGATTCGAAAGTCTCTGATAAGTCTTTTTTAGACGAAACGTGCGACTGCTGTAAACAAGTTTTAGCCTGGTATCTTTCATGAGTTTTGTTTGATAGTAACACTGTAAAAAGCAAAATGAATATATTTTTGCATTAAGTGCTTACATTACCTTTCATTGAGCTTCCCGCGAATAAGATTGTATTTAAGGATGTACGCTCCTCTGGTTTTTGAATTTTTGACATATATTTGGAATCATCTCGTTTTATCCATGTAGTGTCATTAACAATTTTGCCAACTAACCCTTCTTTTGATTAAATATAGTTTAAAATGTCATCTCTGAAAATCTTATAAAATACTTGTTATTCATTTTTTCTGCTGTTTTAGTTTCGTTATCTATATACTATACATTTATAACAATCTTTTAAAAGCTTATTATTTTTAAACAGAGTAAGAAATCGCTTGACAACAGAAGCAATATAATTTATATGCTGAGAAAGAAGAAACATAATTAATTAAAAAGATCGTACCTCATCTTTATTTGGTTGTTCTGTTAGTTCGCCTGTAAAAATTAAAAACCATGAATATATATATATTTATTTACAAAGTTAAATAATTAGAGAAGCTAAATATGATAATCATGTGTGAGCCTGCGCACTATACGTGATTGCAAACAATATCGATTAGGTAAGCGTTGACCAAAAAGATTAGGTAGCTTACCTCTTAACACGCTTAATAACATTATCAAAATGGCCAGAATTGAAAGCTAAATTAGTCTAATGACAATGTTACCTGAGGGATTGAGGACTTTAGCCCAATTTAAAAAAAAGTATGAAATCATAAATTACAAACAATATGTATCTTTTAAATAAATTGATAGTCCAACAGCAGAACCAGTGGGATATATATTTGTATATAATACAAGTATTTTGATTATCATGTGACTAAAATAATACAACCTACTTGTTTTTGCAAAATCTGTGTTTGATAACGTCACTGTATGGCTTAAATACTGAATTTCTTTGTTTATTTTCTACTGTATTTAAGACATTTACAAAACGTTCAATTATATACAACGCTTTCAATGTGGCAATTTGCTTTTGTTAAAAGATTTTGAAATATAACATTTAAACACTTCACTTCATAAAATAGTACATTTGACCACTGTTTATCTATGTCATATTTCTTATTATTTAATTCCTATGAGACGCTCTGATAGCTCTAAAACATGTATTTTCATATCTTATTTAAAACATTGTTAAACATTTTAAAAAAAGTGAAAAAAGCAAGCAAGTACAAACTTTTGTCAAAGCATTATTAAGTGTGTGTACGACACATAAAAACAGTCATGATATTTTACTAAGTAATGAATCGTTAATTATTGTTGTTTCCTTTAAAACAAATTTATCACCAATTTGAACTTGTCCCAATTGATTATTACATCATGTTTTACTGTTTTTTACCTATGTAAACGTTCGTTACTGAATCAACGATTGGTGTCGTTATTGAAACTCTTGAATAGTTAGATTGTTCAAAGTTTCATCAAATTTTAATCTACATGGATACCCCATACCCTTAAAGTATAAGGTAAACAGGAAGTTGATGAGTGATGAATCTGAATAAGCATCACACGGTTTAGCTGACTCATATAAACCCTGAAACCAAATTTCAGAAATCCCTTGTATAAATGTTCCTGAATATCCTGAATAAGATGCGACGAAAAATATTCATAGGACAGACGGACGGACTGACTTAAGGATGTATAGACAGAAGTAAAACAGAATATCCTCACTTTTTAAAAATAAAAACTTGCGCACTGTGGCACAATTCATGAATAATTTTATGAATAATATCCCATAACTGGAATAAGTAAAATCTAAAATATATAAAAATCATAAGGGAGCTTACGTTACATTTCCGCAGTTTCATGAAAATTTGTTTAAGTGTTTTGAGTCATTGTTCGAAAAACGCGATAATTTCGACCCTTTATTATGAATAAATTCCTATACTCAAAACCAGATATAAAAATATCTAATAGAAATGGAAAAGAAACTTATGTCAATAAATTCAAACAATTCACCAAAGTTTCATGAAGATTGGTGAAAGGTGTTTTGTCTGAATGATTCACCAGCAATGATTCTTAGGCAAAGCTCCAAATAAAAATATGTTTCTTTCAAGTATGTGTGATAGCTGTTTTTAATTGATGATTATCAATTTTGTTTAATTTGTGTTCATGGTGTCTGGTTTGTTTTAACTGTTACGCTAGTTGGTCCATAACACTTGTACGTGTTGCAATTTTTTGGTCTCAGAGGCTTGTTGTAGACTTTCTTTCAGAGCAATAAGAATATGAGACCCCTTAATCTATGGGTTCCTAAAGAGCTGTGGCCTTCTCCATTTATAAATTGATAATGTGATTTGTGTACTTTCGTGCTTTCGCACACTGGTCTGTTGTCACAGAATAAACGAATTTACTACAAGCCGGGCTTTTGTCTGCCTCTAGGACTAGTGGTCTCCCATTGAAAATTTTATAAATGGGTCCTTCTGTTTACCGGGAAATACATTTTGTAGCTTTGAGTAATGGATTTAATTCCTACCAAAGGGACACAGTTCAGATATTTTATTTGATGCTATATTATATTTTAAGAACGAAAGTGCATGCAGTGTTCTATTTAATTTAAATACTGATAATTATATATATATATAATGAATATGTCAAACTGGGCAGTCGTGATGAGCAAACTAAATATCAATTAGTCTAATATTATTGCGACATGAAAGGCTTCTTTAATTTTTGCTGCGATTCCTTCCTAATAATGGCGGTCATAGGAACATGAGGAAGGCGTCCCAGTTAATCATTAACAAAGCCTTTCAAGAAATTATAATATTATTTGGACTTACCCACTGTGTTAAAATTGTTCTTTTAACCAGCAAGTATAGAAACTTGCAATATTGGTCATATTTCTGACTTGATAATAATTTAAAAATTCTGGTTCCAAGATAATTTATTTAAGGTGCAGGCATTTTCAAGAGAAAGACACATGTCCAGGATTTTAATTTTTTCCTTAAACGCCATAAACTTTAAGGAGAATGGTAAAGGAGGAGGGGAGGGGAACATGGAAAAACAAGAAAAATGTCAAAACATAGCAAGGAAAATAAAAATGAGAAACAACATCTCAAATATTAAGGTAAATTACTAGAAGTTGTTACTCGGCATTCTCAACCGTCTGCAGTCATTTTAATGGACATTAAGACGTTGATGTCACCTTTAAATGTCCTTAAATTGCATTCAATTTCCAAAATTATTATTTATAGTAATTTGAAGGTCTTTATTACATACATGAACCATAAATATTCAACAGAATTGCAAAACTTTTTTGACAAGCACGAGAAATAAATAGTACGATAGGAAACATGGAAAATAAATATAAAGGGGAAACAAGAAGCACGCACATCGAACCAAACACGAGACATTGAGAGGTAAAACGTCAAATCACGAAAACAAGTGAAATAAAAAAGAAAACGTAGCATAAAATTGACCCTTTAGCACCTTATAAAATTCAAAGTTGACAAATACCAACAGCACTAAGCAGAACATAATATAATATAGACTTCACACTGATTTAATGGTGGGAGTAGATGTTTGGGAGGGGGTACACCATATGTGATTAAGCTCCAGATTACATGTTCAGGGTTCCTTTGGAGCGAGTTTGTGTGCCCTGTGCTCCAAATTAAAAGCTCCATGCTTCAAAGGCAGGGATCATGGCTCCAGCAACGTGGATTCTGGAGAGAAGTGAAGGGTGGAGCAAATATACCCAACCAGGAATGGCAGGATACCTGCGATACGAAAATTAGAAGCGAATTTCAGGGTAAATGTTGAGAATGGGCTCTTTGTATAATGCAGGGAACTTGTTTCATTCGATATTCTGTTCATTTATTGACGGGACTAGATAAATTATTCAAATTTCAGATATGTGATGCAGTCTAGTTTCGTTTCGGCCACGTGTATATCATGCTTGCCAACACTGAACACGTTTTTATCTAATAGTATACAGTTTTTCGCTTTCTGAAGCGAATGATTAACAAAACAAGCAACGTATGTTTCATAAATAATACATATTTGGTGGTTACACTACTTTTCTAGTTAGATTTTCACGTAGAAGTGAAAATAATTTTCGCTGCAAGGTTCTTTCCATTGTGCAAACTGCAAACATCTGTAAGACGGCGATCGTCTACTGATTGGTTAATCCGCAAAGGAGGCGGGGTCCAAAAGCCGACAATCTCGTCAAGATTATTGCAACTGTTTGCCATAATAATTAAAGCACAAACATACAATATTCGTGTTTCAATAAACGAATTACATCATATGAATACCCGTTTTTAGTTAACAGGCATGCATGTAATTTGATTTCATATAAATTCATCGATAGACGCAGCCTCCGCCATTAATGAATATATGAATACATTATGAGGTCCTTACGGGGTTATCTGCCCTGACAAAATCTTATCTAAATTGCCTTAACATCGCTGCGAAAAGCGAGACATAGCGATCCTACATTCCGTCGGCGTCGTCAAATTTTTAGTAACTTTCTTAAACTATGCTAGATTTGTACCAAACTTGGACAGAAGCTTGTTTATAATCATACGATAGTATCCAGAAGAAAATTTTCTAAAAAAAATCCTGTTCCTCCGTATTGTTCTCATATATGGACTTAGTTTTTCTGCCAGTTAACATAACATTCACTCTGTGGTTAAAGTTTATAAATTTTAATAACTTTCTTAAACTATCCTGGATTTGTACCACACTTGGACAGAAGCTTGTTTGTGATCATAAGAAAGTATTCAAAAGTAAATTTTGTTAAAAAAATCCTGTTTATCCGTATTTTACTTATAAATGGACTTAGTTTTTCTGCCAGTTAACATTACATTCACTCTGTGGTTAAAGCTTTCAAAATTTTAATAACTTTCTTAAACTATCCTGGATTTGTATCAAACTTGGACAGAAGCTTGTTTATGATCAAAAGCTTGTATCTAGAGGAAATTTGGTAAACATTTATTTCATGTTTTCCGTATATTACTTATAAATGGACTTAGTTTTATTCCAGTTAACATTACGTACAGTCTGCAGTTAAAAGTTTTAAAACATTTATTAGATTCATAAACCTTCTTGGATTTTTACCAAACTTGAACAGAACTTCTTACAATCAAAAGATAGTATCTAGAGGAAAATTTTAAATAATTTTTTTCCCATTTTTGTTGAGCCTGCGACTAACAGCAAAAGTAGGCGAGACACTGGGTTCCGTGGAACCCTTACGAATTTTTTCATTGAACAAGTCCTCATTTTAAGGCTAAAACTGTTTACATTATAAACATGATAAAAGGCATAAGTAAATATATTACTGTTGTGCATTTTATCAGGATTCATTGTCTTTCTTTATATTTTCCTCAAATCACAGGAATTTGAACTTTATCATTTGTTTAAATTTGGTGAAATTATTCATGCTAGGTACCTGTATATTGTTTTTCAAGCACACACTTGCAGTTTTTAAATTAGAACGTTACTACTTTGCAGGATGTTTTTTCTTTAACAATACATATGCAGATCAATAGTTTGTATATAATAAGGATTTTGATGTTCCTTTAATTTTCCACAAAATTAGAACTAGTACTTTTCCTAATGCAGTAATGAAAAGTCCTGTATATTCATTTGTCCTAGCTATAGCTAGTAAACAAAACAAAAAAATAACATACAGAGGCACATTTTTAAGATAAAAGTATCAAACTGTAGAACACCAGAATCAAAATTGTAAATAAGAAAAACATTCTTCATAAATTGTTAATTTGCAAAACATGAAATATTGCTTATTATGTCAAATTTTAAAGTCCTACAACTCTTGAACGAAATTAGTGAAAATTAATGCAAAGCCCAATTCTTTATAATTTGGTAAAATTAAAAGTTAACAAGATTTACTGACCATGCTGACTATGATTGTTTTTCATTTTCTGTCAGTTGACTGACATATTAAAAAGAGAAGGGTGTCAGATAAAACACTCATGCATTGTACTGTAGTGGTAAATCAGGCTATGTCATTCGACCTGAAAAGTTCGCAATTCGACCCTGAAAAGGCAAAATGTTTTTAAAGTCTTCTTTTTGATGTCTCTATTAAACAACAAATACGTATAACATCGAACTTTTGTTACAACCACTTACCCTTGAACAGTCACTGAGTCCAGATTATGGAAATGAATGCACTAGCCCATCTGACTCCTTAGGTACATTTTTGCAAGAACGCTCAATCATCAGGTTTTCAGATGAATTGAAGAGGGATCCAAATCTTCATTCATTCATATCTGTTTCCTAAAATAAAAGATGTTATAGATAATTGCAAATAACTGTAAAAAATATTTTTAAACCAGATTTAAGCATATCTACTAGTATTACAAGAGCCTTTATGATACATAATTTATGTAAATTCAGAAATTATTGCATGCGTTTATTATTGCGACCATTGAAAACAGAACAAAAGTGCAAGATTAATTATTGCTCTTTCAGGAAAATATGCATACAGACTGTTTAAACATAACTGTTTCCAAGCAACAGAAGCAGGATACCAGAAGATTAAATATTCCTATACTATAGATTTATCTCTTTAGATTATCTGCACATCTGTTTTGTATAGTAAAATGATCAATAATATTTAATTATGGGCTCCTGAATTTAAACCAAATCTATTGATGTGAGCTGATGATTTTTTTGTATCACAAACATGCCTTTTCCATAACTTGTAATTATATTTGAACTAGCTTTCAGCACTGTTCAGTAACTGCAAGTACTTTGTGCCTTTTTGTTTGTGCTACGTGTTGATCTAACGATTAAGTCGAGCCTTTTCACCAACTTTGAACATTGTTTACAGTGTGTTCCTATGTTGTAATGATACACTACTGTCCAAGGTTAGGGAAAAAGGGGGCTTTATAGCTTAATATGGTATGGGTTTTGCTTATTGTTGAAGACAGCAAAGCAACCTATTTATAGATGCATACATCTACATCATTTGGTGGATAGTAATCTCATTTGCAGTCATGCCACATCTTCTTATCTTAATATTACATATATTAATAGATTTTCTTATGTAACTATTTGTTATATAAATCTTATGCTCCATATTTGCATTATGCCATATAAGTCACTGTACAGCCTGATTGATGTATATGTACAATAACAATAAATGAAGAAAAATATGATATACAAAACAAATGATAACCAGTTTTAATAAGTAGCAAAAGTAAATGCATCAATTTACCTGCTCAAATAATAAAGCTTTCCTAATTCCAACCATTTTAAAGCTTTTAATACTTCATCCAGCAAAGTGGGACTGGCACTCTGTATCTTGTATTTGACAGGTCAACTAAAATAAAAGTAAGTAATTATTTAATACATAAACAGATCCTTTTTACAGACATACATGTACATGATGTACAAGGACTGCAGGGTTTATTTTGTACATTTCTTATTGATCTGTTTCAAATACTAACTTGTCCATTAAGAATTGACAGAATCTGATTTCATGGCTGTCATGGTTTAATTTTAGACACTGACATCTGGACAAAGAGTTCTAGAAATCTTTTTTCCCTGGTGGTCCTTAAAGAAAATCTGCTGGTCCTCACTTTATTTCTATTGCAAAATACCAAACTTGCATCAGTCCTTTGAAAATTATTGGTAGTCAAAACCTGCGGACAACCACTTTTTGAGAACTCTGGTATTTTAATACTATTTGTAAGAATTAAACCCTACACCATGTACACCAACCTTTGTTAAAATATATATTTAATTTAAAACCACAGCAACCATAAATAATTTCCTAAGGGAGCAACCATTTAACTTCCAGGGGAGGGGGTTATGGTTTTCGCTACCATTAGCATCAAATGAGCCTTAATTTTTTATCTCATAACTCATTTTGTTGCTACTTGGCATCAAATGGAGTAAAATGTTTATCTTTAACGTTATTTACACAAATATTTTATCGTCATTCACCATTTGAGGTACCCCATTCTTACCCTCTTAAAGTCCTGTAACTCTGGAATGACACAGGCAAAACTTTTAAAATAAAATTTTGATATTGTTGTGATCAAATAGCATCAAATTTGACTTATCTTACAAAGTGTTGACAGGCAGATGAACATCATGGAAATTGGTACAGTTAATATGTCCCGTCTTCAACAAGCGTATAAAAAGTCAAGTGTTTGAAAATTTGGTAACAGGAACAATGTCTAGATAGATCATTTTGGAACAAAATTCACTATACAATAAAAGAGTGGACACAAATGCCCCAGTTCAAGCTTTGCAATTTCCAAGTTGAGGAGGGCATAACTTTAGAACAGTAAATGAATCACAACCGAAAGTCTATCTGAGTGGTGTGGTTCTAAGCAATAATGTATGAGTTTCATAAAATTTGCATGAGACATTCTAAAGTTATTGCGAAAACTAAAATTTGGCTTGACAGACAGCACTAAATGCCCTCGTTTCCTAGAGCAGGCCATAAAAGCACTCACAGATTCTGATTGTAGAAATTCATGTGTTCAAAATAATTTGTTCGTATTAGGAACAACTTTAACCTTTACCAAGATTATGAAAACTCCCAAGCACCTATAACATTTATAAATAAACTGCTTCGCTGAGCGCAGCTATATACGCCTGCTGAGGTCCAACCCTGAACAGTTGGGGCAAAATGCACACAATATTCAAGCTTGATACAGGTCTGAATTTGGATTGTAATTAAATATTTGACATATTATAGGTTTCTGAATAAATGTAGTCAAAGAACTTGAAATTGGTTATATGAATTGAATTTATATTCAATTAAAGATTTCTTGCTGTTGTGCTTTACACTGTGTTGTTGCCCAATACTTCAAGTAAATCTGTTGTCAGACTATAAACAAATCAAAAGGAGCTTACATCAATAGATATTAACAATTCACCTAATTTCCATGAGAATTGCTGAAAGCATTTTAAGTTATTGTTCGAAAACTGGAAAATCCCCTTTTTAATGAATAAAACCCCATAACTCAGAAATATTAAATCTAAAATTTATAAAATTCTAAAGGAGCTTACATAAATAGATATAACCAATTCACCAAAGTTTCATGAGAACTGCTGAAAGCATTTTTAGTTATTGTCCAAAAACTTGAAAATCCCCTTTTTATGAATAAAACCCTCGGAAACATAAAATCTAAAATTTATAAAAATCAAAGGGAGCTCATGTCAATGGACATAAACAATTCATCAAAATTTCTTGCAATATAGTGAAAGCATTCTTGAGTAATTGTCCGAAAACTGAAAAATCCTTCCTTTTAATGAATAAAACCCCATAATTCGGAGACGTAAAATCTAAAATCTATAAAAATCCAAAGGAGCTCATATCAATAGATATATACAATTCACCAAAGTTTCATGCAAATTGGTTAAAGCGTTTTGAGTTACTGTCCGACATGTTGACGACGGACAAACAGACGGATGGACGTACAACGGTATACCATAATACGTCCGTAAACGGGCGTATAAAAAGTACTACATTTTAAAACCATTTAACAAAAATTGACACACACATTTTCTATTGCATTGTGAAGTCCAAAATTGTCTGACTTTTGTTTTATTATTTGGCAACACAAAATCCATGGATAGTTCCAGGCCTCATTAAAATAATACACCATGTATGTGGTTTGATTACCAATCATGCCAATGAGACAACTATCTTCCAGAGACCAAATAAAGTAGATGTTAGCAACTATATATGTCACTGTATATCATGTACTTGTATAAATTTATTCTGTAATTTGTTGGTCTCTAGGGCCTATAATGTTTGAGGTGTTCCAAGAACTATATTAAACTAAGAAAAAAATACAAGCAATATTTACAGAGGCGGATTTAGAGGGGGGGCGGCTTTTGTTGGAAAAAATTTGGTTGATTATATAGGGAATCACTGAAGCATGACTGGAGTGGGTCCCCTCTTAGGCAGTCAGTGGGCCCTACTTATGAAAATTTCTTGATTTGCCACTGATTTAGTGTTAATTTACAACTACATGTACCTCAACATGCTCAAATAAAACAAGCCTACATTGTTTGTATTTAAGCAAAGACTCTGCTTCATGATTCGATGAAATTTTCATTGTTCAGTATATTACCCAGCTAAAAACTGATTGTACCTAGATAGAACCTCCCCCCTCCCCAAAAATGAAATAAAGATGAATGGTTGGTACATGCATATCCAATACTTGTCAAAGTCAAAAATTAAGCTTTCTCTTGATCTTTCCTGTTCATAAATCCTGAATTTTAATGCCCTACATTTTCCATTCAATAATGGCAATACTAGATATTAAGTAATTGGATTTTCAGTAGTTGTTGTTTGCTGATGAGGTTCATAAGTGTTTGTCGTTTCTTGTTTTTATATAGATTAGATTGTTTGTACCGTTTGAATGGTTTTACACTAGTCATTTTGGGGCCCTTTATAGCTTGCTGTTCGGTGTGAGCCAAGGCTCCATGTTGAAGACCGTATATATCTATAATAATATTTTATAGTTGTTTCTTAGAATCTTTACTGTAAATTCTTAAATTATTGTGCATTTATTATAGAAGGGACAAAATATGAGGTTAATTTAAAATTGCAAGTTCTGTGACAGGAAAATCTGTATACAAATACATTTTCATGTATCTGATACCAGAATGTGAGTTTTATTGTTGTGATACTTATCCAGTCGCTTTATTCACATTCATGAAAACCTCGCAATTCTTTCTGAATTTTAAATTTACAGTACTAAACAATTTACTGCCTTGACAATGTTTGCTATAACTGAGGTACATACATGTACTACATGTATATAGATATCATCTGCATGCATGCAGTGTTATTTTAATTTAAATACTGATGATAACCATAGTCCAAATAATTATGACGTCTTGGAAGGCTATTTTAAATTTTTGCTTTGACGCCTCGATGTAAGGCGTCAAAGAAAAAAAATAATAGCCTTCCAAGACGTCATAATTATTAATGGACTAATGATAACCATATCTAAAAAGAACATGTCAAGGTGGGCATTCATGATTAACAAACTACATAATATATCTATTAGTCCAATAATATTTTGTCATGAAAGGCTTCTTAAATTTTTGGCTGTGATGCCTTTCTAAGATGGACTGTCATATATATGAAGGATTCACAGTAAAAATCAACAAATCTGCCTCTCAAGAAATTATAATATTATATTATTATTTAGACTATGCATTTAAATTGGTCAATTCAATCAACAAGTATATTCATTTGTTATTGGTCATATTGATGACTTTGAATACAAAAGTCATGTGAAAAATATTATTTCTAAGATAATTTATCCAAGGTGCAGGCATTTATCAGAGAAAGACGCAAGGTTCAGGGCAAGGTTCAGGATATGTCCAAATAATTCTGACATCTATGAAAGAATGTCATGCTGTTTTTGTTTTCGACGCTTTCAACCTCCAGTAGGAATCTATGAAAATAGGGTGTTGAAAATATCGAAGCCTTCAGCAAAAAAATATTGTAATCTGGACTTGACTGGAATTGGGGTTAACATCATGGTCCAAGGGCTCCAAATTAAAGGATCAGGGTTCCTTGTGTCCCAGGCTCCAAATTAGGGCTAATGGTTCATTAGAACAAGGTTGTGTGCCCAAGGTTCCAGTGTTCGGTCTCCATGCTTTGGGGTAGGGATCCCTGCTCAAGCAATGTGGGCACCGGACTCCGAAGCAACTGTGGAGCCAGTGTTAAAATTTACTCGACAGGATGCCTACACAACGTAAATTAGGAACGAATTACAGGGCGGGTGTTGAGAATGGGATCTTGGCAAGATGCAGAGAACTTATTTCATCCGATATTTTGTTCATTTACTGACTAGATTCTATAAATTATTCCAATTTTATATATTTTTGCAGTCTACTTTCGTTTTGACCACGTGTATATTATACTTGCTAACACTGAACTCTTTTTTTTCTGATATAGTGCCATTTTCGCCATCTGAAAGGAATGATTAACAAAAGAAACAATGTATGTTTCATATATTTTACAAATTTGGTGTTTTAAACTTACTTTTCTTGTTACATTTTACGTAGAAGTGAAAATATTTTCCGCAGCAAGGTGCTTTCCATTCTGCAAACCACAAGCATCATTCCGACGGCGATCGTCTTCTGATTAGTTGATCCTCAAAGGGAGGCGGGGTTCCGCAAGCGGACAATATTGCAACCGTTT
This sequence comes from Mytilus coruscus, assembly GCA_017311375.1. Classification (NCBI taxonomy): domain Eukaryota; kingdom Metazoa; phylum Mollusca; class Bivalvia; order Mytilida; family Mytilidae; genus Mytilus; species Mytilus coruscus. The sequence continues at coordinate 40,446,585 of CM029605.1, forward strand.
ACAATATAATTAAGGCAAACACATACAATATTCGCGTTTCAGTAAATAAATTACACCATATTGATACCCGTTTCTAATTCAAATGCATGTATGTAATTTGTTATCATACATTTTATCGATAGACGCAGCTTCCAGCTCATCGCCATTTATGAATATATGGATATTTAATGAGGTCTTTGCAGAGCTACCTCCCTTGACCAATCTAATCGAAATTGCCTTAACATCACTGCGCAACAGATTTATATGTACACCCTTCTCAGATCATATAAATGAAATGAAAACTTATCAATCAAATACGTTAATTATGATATTTTATTTGCAAATTTCTTCTTCAAAATATATTGATTTTTTTAAATATACACCACTGATGAGTCTAGCGTTGAAAGTACACTCTGGCATTCATTATATATATATTTTTTCACTCTAGACAATGCATTTCATTTTAGATGTTAGAGCAACTCTGTCTGCTTTGGTTATTTTTAAAAGGTAAGATCATGTTAAGATTATTGGTTTAAGCTGAAACAATATAGCTGAACATGAATTCATCCTGCAATACCGTACAAGCAAGCTTCGCAAAAATTTGAAGATAAACCAAAAACCTTTCAATAGAACATTATCCGTCTGTATAATGAAATTGACGTATACTCCATATTGTTTACTTGGTATATGTATACAACCATAATTAGTGTTTAAAAATATAAAGAAGATGTTGTATAATTGCCAATTGGACATTTTTCACGTGTCGTTTAAGAAGTTTAAGACATCCAAATTTCGGAATCAATCAAAACGATAAAAGAAAATATCAGATTAGAAAAAATGATTTGAAACTTCAGATCATTAATATTACAAAAGCGCTGAAGGAATGTACTGGACCAACAATCAACTTCGTTTACATGCGTGCTGTCGTTATTTACAATTGAAAATAACAAGTATGTATAATGATAGCTACAGTGTTTAGAAAAGGAATGTTGTGGTTAGCATAAGATTAATAAAACCGAATAGAGAAAGGAGTATCCATCAATCACACAAAATCAACAGATGCATTAGATAAGTTAAATATATACCACAGGACATCATTCGGTAATATAAGTCAACGTGCAGACATCGTATACGTTCAGATAGTTGTATTGTTATATTCTATACAAAACACAAACATGTCGTCATTCACCTCAAAATTAGTCAAACCTTTAAACAGACTTATTTAAAAGCAATATGATAGCAAAAGATAGCATGTTTTGGAATAAATAAATGACTCACTCAAAGGGTATTTTACATGTCAGTAACTGCCAGCAGTCCTTTTTTCAATTTATGTTGACCATTGTCACATTGTATAGTTTATTCTGTTACCTATTCGTAAATTGGAGTCGGACTTCTTTTAAACTTAGCTTTACTGTGCGTATTGCTGTGTGTTTGCTTATTCCACTTAGGTAGAGGTATAGGGTAAGATTGGGTTTCACAAAACATGTTTGACCCGCCGCAATTCATTTTGCGCCTGTCCCAAGTCAGGAACCCTAGCTTTTGTAAGTCTTGTGTTTTTTTTTCTATTTTGAATTATTGTTTCAGAGTTTAGGGTCACGTCCATTTGCTGAACTAAAAGGCATTATTGTTTAGGGGCCAGCTGATGCCCGCCTAGGGTACGTGATTTTCTGCGTTGAAGACCTATTGCTGGCATTTGGCTGTTTTTGCTCGATGGTCGGGTGGTTGTCTCTTTGAAACATGCCCCGTTTCCATTCTTAATTATATATAAGGTACGAATATAAACTATATATCACATACAAATTACCTAACAATGTAATTTTAACACACTATTTAGTATGTAAATATTAAAATGTTAAAAATATTTACAATGCGATAAAAATAAACGCAATATTTCGCTTGACAAACTAGCTTCATCGAGTGTGCTTCTTTCCAGGTAAAATCTGATGTAGATAAGAAACTTTTACAGCTCATTTAAATGCATTTTGCTGCCTTGTAAATCATTCAAAGTTTAGATGATGTTCAAGATTATTAATCTAACTACACAATTAGTGGTTGAAGTTTGCAACGTCCATACCTCACATTGAAATTATATGTATACCTATGGAAGATTTGGACTGGAAAAATGTGTTGTTTTCATATTTCACTAGCATGTTTCATAACATACATGATAATTTTAAACTGGGATTATGTGTGTTATCCAGAGCATGTATTTAAATTAAGACAGCAGTAGTTTACCGCTGTTTAACATGTTTAGTTCCCTCAACCGATTAAAAGATATTGCTCCAGGTAACACACAAAAACTTAAAGAATTGTATGAACTCTTTAACGGATAGAGACAGGGCAAGAGCCCTGTTTTGCATGCATCTAAATACCTGTAAATCCTGTGTTTCTGCTGTTGTGACTTTCTGATTAAAACAAAGTTACTATCAGTGTCATGATGCAGCTTTCTATAAATTGCTTTTACTGTGTTTTGTTGATTTATTTGTTATAAGGAAACGTAAAATTTTACTGATCAACGAAGTATCAATCTGTTTTAGCTTGTATACAAAATTTTACAAAATTACTCAAATATCAAAGAATGATATGTTTTGATTTATTTATGAAATTGGAACCCGCGACAAAAGTTTATACACTGTATAAAATTTTCAGTGAAAACATGATTTGCATATCTTATTTATAGACGAATCATGTTCGAAAGCTTTACAAGTGTGCTGCATTTTCGAATAAGCTCTATATTATAAGACAGAATGTAGCCAGTAAGTAGTTCTCATTCTAAGAGTCATATATAGTGTGGTTAAATGCAATTAAATCAAATATAAGTTCGAAACTCTTCAATTTTACACAACAAGGAACAATGTAATGCTATTTCAAATATGTGTCAAAATCTCTTTAATCAATAAAATGTTGCATATAACCATCGTTTATATATTTTCTCCTGAGAGCGACGCTCGAACCCCATATGGAATTTACTGACCCCGTATATATCGTATTAGGTCACTAACACACTATGTAACGAATTTATCTTATCGACTATCTTTATTTGTTGCATTTAGACTAGAGTTGTCTCATTTGCAATCATACTACATCTTCTTATTTTTATACTAAAGTGTTCAAGTGTTCAATTTTAAGAACCTAATTCCATTGGTCTGCACGCAAAAATTAATGTCAACAATAACAATTTATTATCAACAACCTTGATATAACAATATTAAAAGAACTTTCAATACATTTAAACAATCAAATAGTGCCAAAGTCGTAACTCCACTACTAACCGTGTATTGAAATAAGCCCCGCCTCTTGTCTAACCTAATATGGAATATACACAGTCTCCACGCGGACGCTTTTTAACAATCATATTCCTAGAAATGTATAGGAGGTAAGATAATATTTGTTACTCGGATTCTGGACAGTATATTACTGAGCTAAAGTTAAATGCAAACAGAGCTACCACAGCGACTGGTAATAACCAAACAGTTGTTTTTGTTTTGTTTATAGCAGATCGCACACATCATTTGACAACATATAAATGTATCGACAGTACATGCGCACGACCATCAATAAATACCACTGCCCTCTTAAGTGTAAACTCTAAGTATTTCAAATATCATTTCAAAAGAGTAATGACAATCAATGCAAGGTTCATAAAAGTAAAGTATATTTCTCGTAAATCAGTAATCTAATTTGGGAAACTCATTTTGAATGATATTCGTAGAATACATATAGGGATTTGTTGAAAGTGACATGTATCTACATATATGACGCGTATTTGTTCGAAATGCTTGATGCTCTTAGACACCTGTTTAAAATTAATCTTACAAATACATGAGTCGTAGATTTTCAACTGATTCATTGATAGCCTTTTGCTTGTTGATAATTGTTTTGTTAAATCAATTAGTTTACATAGCAGAAAAAGATGATTATTATTAAGGTTTCATCTGAACCTTCATCTTAATTGCCTTGAAACGGTTCGTTTACAACTATACAGATTTAAGTTGAAACCAAATAGTCTAGCTATTTAATTGGTATTCTCAGTTCAATAATTATGAATTTTGTTTTGAAATGAAAAAGAACTAAAAGGATACATACGTACTTAAACAAACGGATGACAAAAATACCATAACCAAAACTAAAATCACACTGTTACTTGATTGGTCAAGACATACTCATCTTATAAAGAGATCATTGCGAATGCGATATCAGAATATAAGTAAAATCAAACCCTTTCTAATCAGCCTAAAATCCATTGTTTATATTTCATTAAATAATGAAGGTGGATGAATTATATTGGAAACGCACGAAGTTTTGTAAAGACAAATTTCGTTTTTGATAGTTACAACTATTTTTATCTTTGAAATACGAATTAAGGGTGAAACTATTGATTGCGAATGTGATGGGGTTCCAGAAGTTTATAATCCGTACCGGTTAGATCATGTATCAGAATATGGAGAACTTGTTCACTCAGTAAATCTGAATAATAAAAAAATCATTTTACACAAGAACCCTTTCCCATACCAACACAATGGTGAATATAGGTGTATTGTTAGTGTAGTATTCCAGTTGTAAGTGGACAAGTATTACAGATTAAATCAAAGACTGTTAAATATGAAGGTATGAATGGTTATCTAAGAATTAAAGTTTTTGTTACAATTTTGTTGGGGTGTTAATTCGAGAAGCAAATTGTGTATAAAATTATAAAACAAACATCAATTCTTATAATGCTTATACTAACATTTTAATGTTACTAAAAATAAGAAGGGAGTTTGGCGCCTGCAAACGAGTTTATCCTCAAGTCAGAGGCCTGTAACTTTGTGGTTGTCGTTTGTTGCTGTGTAATTTATTTGTTTTCCTTTAAATTTTGTACATACATTAGGCCGTTAGTTTTCTCGTCATTTTGGAGCCTTTTATAGCTGACTATGCGTTATGGGCTTTGCTCATTATTGAAGGCAGTACGGTGATCAACAGTTGTTGGTTTCTGAGTCATTTGTTCTTTTGTGAATAGTTGTCTAATTGGCAATCAGACCACAACTTCTTATTTTATACCCAACGTAAGACTAGTTGGCCAATACACAACAATGACATATTCTGTAAATGTCAAACAATAACAGTACATATGAATTAAAAAAAAACCAAGAAAGACTTATGTCTCCTCCATCCGCATACAAGTCATTATGAATTAGTCTAAGTTTCAGTAATTCATACCGATGTACAGGATAAATGGAGATATCGGGTATACTGCAATGACACCAAAACCCACAATCAAATGGCAAACACTCATAACTTACTGCAGAAAATCGTTTCTAACACGGTATTTTTGACAAATTGTGTGAATCTGTAATTTGGTGTTCGCAAATATGAATACAATTAATAGGTTTAGACAAGTCATAAAGCCTTTGTAGTTCTCAAATCATTTGGTATTGAGCTTTTCTAATTGATTTTATACTGCGAATGGAAATCGATTTTAAGTTTAACATGTGTCAAAATCTGGTTATTATTGTATATTTTGTATGTACTTTTATCTTGGTTCACATGCAACACCGAGGAACAAGTCACCAGTGTGATGAAATTTCTTATTGACAACATATTTGTTGAACTTGGAGGTAGACGTTTTAAACAGATTGTCGGCTTTCCTATAGGATCGGTTTGTGCGCCCTCCTTCCCGACATCTTCTTCTTGGCATATGAGTCAGAGTTTCTTCAGACATATGCCAAACACAAGAAGACCAAAGAAGCCAGATCATATAATTTCATATTCAGATATATTTATGACATTTTTTTCCATTAACAATTTGATTTATATTTTTAGGATTGGGTTTCATTGATATATCTTCCAGAACAAGAAATTGAAGAAACAGCAACGTATTATATTGCAGTATAGTCCCATTCTAGGAAAGGATTGACCACTAACCAATATTTAAATCCTTAGCATTCATTATTTGCCTCTCTAAATCAGAGCGAGTAATTACATTGTTGTTGTTTGTGAATATCTGTTATACATGTTTCGTATTTATTGTTTATCTAAATAACAGGCCATTAGCGTTTTAATTATTTTACATTTTGTCATACTTAGACCTTTTCTATACCTTATAAGTTTTGCCTATTGTTGAAGGTAAAAAATAAACAGTGAACTTAGTTTTGGACTCTGGTGCCACGTTTCTTTTTTTTTTTTATACTTGGAAATTGGAATCGATAGGAAATATTTTTGAAGACATTGTTTTGTATTTATTTAACCACTTTAGATAATCTTCCAGTTAGCAGAGAAACAATGACATATTTTGTTATGAATTACTGCGTAACTGGGTTGTTATTAGTTACTCGTTCCTTCATCTACACTGTTCCTGTGTAAAACGTCAAAGACAGACAAGAAGGAGCTAATAAAGTCAGAGGCCCGCAGTAGTTATACTTATGATAACGTTGTGTCAGTTTCTTACCAAGAAACGGGCACTGTCTAACATTTAACACCAATAGAAACCCAATTCAGTCTTCGACACTCCTGTGTGAATCTAGCATGTCTCATGACGTGAATCCAAACACATATCAACATATAGAAAGAATTACAACTGATGAATGTCGTAAGAACAAGGAGATCATAATAAAAGGCAGGGGTTAGGGTTACACTCATATTCACATTTTATTGTCAATATATATGTCGATTTTGTACGTGGATGTTGGTATTTTGGTATTGCAGGTCTACATTTTAAAATGTTTGACATATGTGTCGGTGTGTTAATCTATCATTTCAATTTGTTTTTTAATGTCGAAATATGGGTATTAAAAATGTAAGATAGGATGTAAACTTGACAGATTATATCTAAAATGAATAAAAGTTGGATATTTCGTAGAATGTATATGTTACAGTGAATTTGTACAATAATGGAAAATTTAGAATTCCTAATTCAGGAGTTTGCATAATCACTAAAATCATATATAATCTTGAAAAATGACACGTTATTTTACATCATCACTGAACATTTGAAGACTGAATTAAATTTTACAAATTTCCTTCATATTTCAGGAATTATCAATAAAGCAAAGATCCTATGTTTGATAGAATTATACAAATTCAGACACATACATGTATACATATGTTCTCATAAATTTTATGATTGTATGATACTAAACCCTAGCGGGAGGGATTGTGCTTGATTTTCATATGATGAAAACATAATCTTTCAATAAGTTTAATCGAGGTCTGACATGTCAGTAACTGCTAGTAGTCCCTTGTTAATTTATGTATCATTGTTATTTTGCTTAGTTTCTTAAGTTACCTATTCTGACATCGGACTCGGACTTCTCTCAGACTGAGTTTTACTGTGCGTCATACTGTGTGTTTGTTTATTCTACATTGGCTAGAGGTATAGGGAGAGGTTGAGATCTCATAAAACATGTTTAACCCGCTGCATTTTGCGCCTGTCCCAAGTCAGGAGCCTCTGGCCTTTGTTAGTCTTGTATGTTTTTAATTTTAGTTCATTTATATGTTTTGGAGTTTAGTGTGACGTCCATTTCATTGAACTAGTACACATTTTGTTTAGGGGCCAGCTGAAGCCCGCCTCCGGGTGCGGGATTTTCTCGCTGTGTTAAACCATTAGTGGCCGTCGGGTGTATTCTGCTGTTTGGTCGGGTTGTTGTCTCGTTGACACATTCCCATTTCCATTCTCAATTTTATTTAATGACATGTGTCTTACCCTAAAGTTCAAGTGGACAGCTATGATACCCTGTTCATTTATCAAATCAGAGTGAACAGTTTTTCCTGTCATATTCTATTTAACTGAGCGGGTTAGACGACATAACGTCATAAATAATAAAGTGTTTGAAATTGAAATGGAGAATCATGATATGCTCAATGAAACGATAAATACACATATATGCCATGAATTGTATTTTTGCCAAAAACAGTATCTACCACACATTCATGTTTTTAGTTTGAATGCACACAGTGTATGTAATTTGCAGTAAAACAAATGGCGATGAAGGCTATTTAACATCTGTCCGATGTTGTTTTTATGTTCCAATGGACACGAAATTTAGCAAATTAATGCAACTAAGCGAACAGAAAAGCAGACATAATGCACACTATACAGATTGAAAATGGCAATTTTAATGAGTCAAACTTTGGTTGAAATGTTTTGATACTGATTCTGCATGTTTATAGAGGAAAGGACACCCCAAAATGTAATGGTCATTGTAGATGTACGGACTTGTTTTCTCTTTAATGTGCAGCGAAATTAAATACAATCTGTGAAGATGTGAGGTTTTTAAGTGGATGTTGTTGCAAAATACGTAAACGCAGAGCGTTTTGAAAATGATTTATTGGTTAATGTTAAAAGTAGATGTCATCCTAATGTCAATGTAGTTTGGAAAAAATGATGTAGAGTATTGTGCTTCAAAAGTTGATATGTATGTTTCTAGAGATGTTTTAACACGATTGTATAGAATAATTATCAAACTGTTATTTATTGTCTCTTCGGTTATATGTATAATCCCTGAAATTTTTAAGTGATCATGATTATTCCTAAAATTTTCGTGATTATACCTAATCCTAAGTGTACAGACCTTCTAAAATTCAAACCGACCACACGCACGATACACGCACGGTAAATGCACGATGAATGGACGGTGAATGCACGATACACGATCCACGCACGATGTGCGATGAGCGTTACACGGAGGATTAACGAGAAATGAATGATGAATGATGAACGCACGATACACGCACGGTGAATGATTTATTGACGAATGAACGATAAGCACTTAACACACGATTCGTAAAGCCATTTAATTTGGAATGACCTTTAAAATTGATATATATATGATTATTAAAATCTATAAGGGTATACAAATTTTAGATATCGCGCTTTCAGTGTTGATTCGTTGGCGATTTTACTAAACATTCAATGTCGTAAATAAATTAGTTGTCGTATATCTTTAAGTGAATTTCCAATACCAATTAGTGTTGTCAAATTATAAAACTCATTGATTTTTATAATTCAACTTATTAAATAAGATAGAAAAATATTTATAAATTGTGACATTTCAAAGAGTGGCGAATCCAGCCATTATTTAAAAGGGGTTTCTCAATCCAGGATAAAAGGGTGGTTCCAACCATATGTCCCCATTCAAAAGCATTGATCGTCAAAAATAAGGGTTCCAACCCCAAGAACCCCCTTTTTATCTGCCTTTATTTCTAACCTTAAGTAATTTTGATCATTTGTTTTCGTTTAGAAATGTATGAAATATTTGCCACTGGATATTACGTAAACATCAATCCCGGCGAGGGAAGAACAAAAATTTGCTTTTGCTTTTGCAAATTTACAGATTTAACATTGTTGTGCTGATATTTTAGAGTAATTATGTATATATATTCATATGAAAAAGGTGCATCGTTAATGCAGCATTGCAAATAATACTTTAAAAATTCCAATTATAAAACATAGGACTTTTTAGTACTTTTACGGGATAATGAAGTTTTAGAATTTCCCGACCCATAGAAAATACACAAAAGAGACAAAAGAAAGCCCTTTTAGATAAACAAAACGTCTAAGATAGCCATTCCATCTAATATTATTTCAGAAAGAGGTGTATACTTAATGATTTGGACATCTGTATCCCTGGATCTGAACAAGGATTTGTATAATCTAAATTTTATCATGTCATGTCATTGTGTATTATTACTTATCAAATATGATTTCATGCTTCATAATGTCATTTCCTTATTTAATAAAAAAAAAAAAAAAAAAAAGAGATAGATAAAAAAAAAAAAAAAAAAACTATTTATATTTTAATATATTTGTATAATAACTAATTTAATTAGTTGACACGCGCCGATGTTGTCGACACGTAGTCTTTAAATATCAACGAATACGTGTTATCTCTGCGGTCAAGTGTAACCGGGAGTTTAAGACATGCGTTTTTAATCGGAAAGATAAAACCGATCCCGACGGTCCCTAAATAATTGCATATCACTAAAACGAAACTTTAAAGAACAATGACAAATTCAATATCAAAAATGTCTGCGGAACAATTTTCAAGAATCAAAATTGAAAGTGTAAAATAATTAGTCGTTTTATTTCTATTACATGTAGTCTTTTATTTTTAAAATTAAACATTCAATTGGTTGTCGTTCTCTTGATCTCTCTCTATGATGTGTTTGCAGACAAAACAATTCGCAAAATTAATCTAAATAGTCAGACATTAAACTGTCTCTTCTAAAACTTTAAGCATTAAAACCTAATTGCATGAAATTCAATAAGTATGTTATTATTCTCATCACTTTTTGGATGACCTTAATAATGTTTACCTATAAAATGATTTTTGACAGAATTTTATATATTGTAGAATTCTTTATTCTTATAGACACATTAATTGCAAACGTAAATGATATTTTCGCGACGTCAAACTGTGAAATATCGGAAAAGATGCATTTTTCGAGTTATTTAACCATTAGCTTTAAAACGAGCACATGGACCCCTCTTTTAAAATGACAGTTGGCTTGAAACTGTATGAAGATTATTCGTTCCAACTTATATAAAGAAATTACCGATTTTAACTAGATAAATATACAACAAAAATGCCGTTTTTATTTTCCAAAATCAATTTCTTTTAACAAAATGAATTATTAACAAAGAATTGTTACACAAATGTAGAGCCTAATTTTGTAACGAAGATATTCCTAATCTCTTTTCCAATATCTGCATATGTTTATCTTTTGAAACAAAAACGTTAAGGATGTCTGTTCAAAGGACTGAAATTTAAAAAACCGAAATATTAAGTAAATGTCGAAAATTTCAAACCCATTTATCTTTTAAATTTAGCACATAAAATATATTTTAAATCATATATTCAAATTGATTTTGTAAAAAAATAGCTTTTATGCAAACTTTCGTAAACAAATCACTGTGGGTTTAAAACTGTATCGTATGCCCATAATTGTCCTAAATGTCATCGTCAGATTACGAGGGTCATGATGGGGATTCATTATTTCTGTATTTGTGTATTTTTAGGCCATTTTTCTATTCGTTATACTTTTGCCTATCATTCTTTACTCCTTATATTCTAGTACCTCATCATTCTCTTTTCTATATTTATTTGGTTATTTTCTTTATTCTTTATTTTTCTGTCAATTATTTTCTCTTCTGGAAACCCCATCCATACCCTCATGTATAATGGAAGACGATAAACATTTTAGTATACATACCACCTGTTGTTATTTGTCACCTGGACACAGGACTTATATATATATATTACGTAATAGCAGCGAAGTGTAAATTCATCGATATAATAAATTCAGTAGAATATACTAGTAATCTGTATCAATGTGCTGGATTGTTAAATATATTTTGATCTGACAACAAGAATACATTTGTTTATCCTATTTTAAGTTAATTAAGTTATATTTGATCATGTTTTAGTTTCTAACAAAAACCATCGTATTTTCAAAAATCTCTTAAACGTGCTGAATTTAATAGCCTATATCAAGAGATAGGCTTTACCTAGCTTTAGGGTTTTGACAAAATATCCATTTGGAAACCAAATTGTGGCTTGTTTAGATCTATATCAGAATTGAAATTCAAGGCCATACTTTGTGGAAGAGAAAAGGGTTAACAATTACCCAAAGTGCGACATGCCAGAATAGGTTTCGTTTTCTCTAAAAATATAATTTATTGAAGTAACTAATCTTTTGAGGTTACGTAACGGAAATATATTTTAAATGGAAAGGTGCAATTGGATGCATCCCTAAACAAATAATTAAAACAATATATATATTACATCTTGTGATCCGTTTATTTAGCAATCGCCAATGGCAGTCAGCAGGGTTTAAGAACATCTGTTGTTCGACCTGTTAGTCAAATGAGTTTTATTAAAATATACTTTTCACTTTTCTGGTCTTTTGGAAAATGTTGTTTGTGCTGTATTTAGACCCTCTATCAAGAAATTTGTTTTGCATGCACACGTATAAATATTGCGGTTTTATCCAACGCAATCATAGGTTTGAACGTTGTTTTCAATTTAGACTTGTTTATATTTTCGTTTGGACTTGTATTATATTTTCCTTCGGGTTTATATATGATCCGTTCATCCTATTTCTAATATTTCGACTCTTCAAAATTCAAGAGTCTATCCTAAATTGAGGTAAATTATATGGCCTTCCAAATACCGTTTCGATCCCTAACATCACTGAAGAGACATTAATTGTCGAAATCCGGATATGGTGTACTAATTTTTGCACCTTTTGTTTGCGGTATACCATCTTTTCCGCAAGTTTATTGTTTTTGTTTGGTATTAAATTAATAATTTTATAAGATCCATTTTGTAACATCTTGTGATCCGTTTATTTGGCAATCGCCAATGGCAGTCAGCAGGGTTTAAGAACATCTGTTGTTCGACCTGTTAGTCAAATGCGTTTTGTTAAAATATACTTTTCACTTTTTGGTCTTTTGGAAAATGTTGTTTGTGCTGTATTTTGACCCTCTATCAAGAAATTTGTTTTGCATGCACACGTATAAATATTGCGGTTTTATCTAACGCAATCATAGGTTTGAACGTTGTTTTCAATTTAGACTTGTTTATATTTTTCGTTTGGGCTTGTATTATATTTTCCTTCGGCTATATATATGATCCGTTCATCCTATTTCTTATATTTCGACTCTTCAAAATTCAAGAGTCTATCCTAAATTGAGGTAAATTATATGGCCTTCCAAATACCGTTTCGATCCTAACATCACTGAAGAGACATTAATTGTCGAAATCCGGATATGGTGTACTAATTTTTGCACCTTTTGTTTGCGGTATACCATCTTTTCCGCAAGCTTATTGTTTTCTGTTTGGTATTAAATTGATAATTTTAAAAGATCCATTTTGTAACATCTTGTGATCCGTTTATTTGGCAATCGCCAATGGCAGTCATCAGGTTTTAAGAACATCTGTTGTTCGACCTGTTAGTCAAACGCGTTTTGTTAAAATATACTTTTCACTTTTTGGTCATTTAGAAAATGTTGTTTGTGCTGTATTTAGACCCTCTATCAAGAAATTTGTTTTGCATGCACACGTATACAAATTGCGGATTTTATCCAACTTAATCATAGGTTTGAACGTTGTTTTCAATTTAGACTAGTTTATATATATATATATATATATATAATGGCGGGTATGCGTCAATCAGACAGCAATCCAACATAAACACAAGTAGTTTACCTGACATCTAGAATAAGAGATTTAAGCAAAAACCGCGCTGGTTTCAACTTTTCGAGTTCTGAGTAAAATTCTCTATAAATGTAGGACTCTGAAAATTGAAATATACGAAAGTACTATTTTACGAACGATAGAGCATTATATAATGGTAAATAAGGATCTCATTAAAGGAACGAAGTAAAGATACATGTTAACGCAGAATAATTTCCACATGCAGAAAATCAGAGGACGATCTCTCAATTAGTATGCAACTGTAACTAATACATCCATATACAACAACACTAGTAACTGACTTTGAAACAAATATACTGCTCATAATAATTGAACATCTAAGATTTTAATCTAGCTATCACACGTCGTATAGACCATCATATACCATCAAACGGCTCACCACACTTCGGCGCAGACATCAAACTGCATGGTTCCTATTGCACCTCCGAGTCATACATATACACTTTTTACTTGATTTCAATAATTGCAAACACTTTTATACCGATTTTCTGATAATGGTTTTATTGTACTAAAGTAATAATTTTAATTCCGCGGTATTGCCTGAGGTAAATACGATTCATTTAAGGATTTACAAATCTCCATAGCTTAAATATTTTGATACTTATGTCACGAACGGATATATATGACAAACATTTTTTAAATTGTCAGTTTATAGATTTAAATTTTTCTGTGAAACGTTGGTTTCAGCCAACACAGACTAAGTTGGCATTTGATGGATTAAGCTCTTATGTAAAAAGGAGGACGTGGTATAAGTGCTAGTGAGACAACTATTCAAGAAATTTCAGATCAAGAGGATGTTAGCAGTTATAGTATATATAGGCCGTACGACCTTCAATAATGAAAAATACGGAAACCGTAAAGTCGGTCATAAGAGGCCCCGCCCGACATGAAAAAAATATGAAACATTTCAATTGAGAAAACTAGCGGCCTTATTTACAACAAAGCAATTTGCCCCTCCTCCCCAAAAAAAAAACAAAAAGAAAAACAAAACAGCCCAGATATATAATAGAATTGAAGTTACGACAACCACTTGGTCATATAGCTCTTCACTCCTATCTTTTTATACTCTGTTTGGCTTTCAAATATTTAGCTTTGAGCGTTCCTACTGAAAGTAAATCCAGAAAAGCGTTACGCATGCATGAAATTTATAAAATGTTATTTTGTGAGGGAATCAAGACGTAGAATGAGTGTTTTATGCGTGCAATAATTTCGGCCTCCTAACTATAGTGTAAATCTGCAGTCAGTTGTTTCATGTATTTGATATGCAAATTATCACAAAACTAAAAGGATAAAATGGAAGAATTAATAGTTGTTCTAGATTTATTATTAGGGGAGAACATTAATTATGAACATTGGCAATTATACCAAATCTTCTATTTTATAAGGACGTACATGTGTAGATTATCGTCTTTTACTGTTAACGACAGTGTCCCAGGCGTCAAAACCGAAATTAGACGTGTATAAATTTCTGAAACATACATTTCATTCTAACCAATATAAGTGTTCTGAATTAACTCCACATTTCTGAATTTATTATCATTATGAAATCAACAAGACTCATCATTAAATGCTCATGCAATACAAATGATACCGTTTTGAGCTATAAAACCAAAGCAATCATTAGGAAAGGATACAGATAAGATCTAACGGTTCACCTTTTATTATGTTGAACCAATTTGAGAGTCAAACGTAAGGTACTACATGTATATTTGATGGATGAATCTTGTATTCTGTATTATTCCCCAACAATGAAAGCTCGGATGAAAAGGAATTGGAATGATTTAGATATCAAAGTTATAAATGTACGTGAACAGGCAAAATTTGTATTCCATCTCATTCTTGGTGATTAAGTTGCATATTATATATATAATATACGTATTACTAGACAAAATTGCTGGACGGGAATTGTTTTATCTTGATAGATGCATACGAAACTTCAATGAATTATTTGTATTTATCAATTGAAAATAACTGTTATATCCGATAAAAATGAAAAAAAAAAAAAAAACTTTCGGATAAAACTACCTTTTCTTTCTCTATGAGACAAAAACATCCTATTGAGTCAAATTTGTTCTATGGATTCTTAAAGGACATAAATATCCTCGGTAACGGACCAAAAATATCCCCATGGTAAAATAAACCGTCTTTTTAATAATCCTAGAAGGTTAACAAAGTACTATTATAAATTATTTTTCGGAAATAATCTTTTAGACAAACATTGAAAACGGTGTTCCGAATTTGCAATCATAAACAGGACGAAGTTAATCCGAGAAAGTGTTACATGTGTATTTTAATAAAATAAAGAATTGTTATGATAATACTTGTTATGAAAAAGTATTTTTAAAGCCGTAAACACAATTTCAAGTCACAAAAGTTCCTATATTGAAATCATTCTTAAGAAATACGTTGTATATTTGCCTAATCTAATACTTGTGTTATGATATTGTAACTATAATATTTATTTAGTTGGCCTTATTTGTTTTGTGGGGCCTATTGTATGTTTTACATTGTGTACAAAATAAAACACATTGTGTTACAACGATGCAGTTTAGAAATCACTGGAACAATCATTGATGCTCATGGAATGATTAGAACTTTCTATTTCACTAACATAACGTTTCCAGAATGATCATAACAAAAGATGCGTAATTTAAATTTCTAGCGTTGTCTAGAAGTTTCCGTTTGAGTATATATATAAGTATGTAGACCCTAAAGACATAGTCACAGATAGACTTAGACATCAATAGACATCAACATTCTCAGCAGTTGGATTGACACTTTTATTTACAAACTACATCATACTAGATTGTGACCAACTGGATATAATATTCTGTGGATTCCGAGAAGATTTCGGGAAAAAGAAAAGATAAAAGATTGGACATATATTTTGACAGTCAAGTTGACATTTCTTTTATGTAATACTTCTTGTAAACTTGTGTATAATAAATCTTGTTGAATTTATTATTGATTTGTGTCTTTGTTGGCTACAATTAAGGCGATTTTCTGGCGTAACACTTGTTTATTTACAAAATGCCTCTAAATACATACAAGTTTGAGCTTTCTAAAAGCAATGAAGTGCTTCGCTCTACCCTAATTTGAGGTAATATGTGTCCATGTGGTTGTTAATTAGTATTGGAAATGTGGTATTTTAGATATTGATTGATATAAAATGGATGTACTTTAAGAGTGTGCGTTATACACCCATGCTTCTAAAAAAAATAAATTTCTAGTTGAAAATTAAAACAATTATAAATAGACACGACTCTTGTGGGGTGCCTTGCTGGAGGTGTGCCTAGATTGTCAGAAGTTATAAACTACAGATAATGCATTTTGTAAACATTGTATACATGGTATAGGAACATTGTTTAGCAAAGCAAATCGTGCAAATTGCAAAGTAACAAAGCAAATAAACACGTATTAATAATTGATATCTCAATATTGAATTTATCTGTGAAATGTATGCATAATAAAACGAACATGAATTAATGACAGTTGATCGGAACTGAAATACACATAGTTAATTTTTCGGCATTTGATGTCTTATCCTGAACGAGAAAAGTCTGTAATTCTTTATCTCATTTAAGCCAATAGCTGTTGCTCTATCTCAGCTGCATCCAATCAGAATCTATACGTGATAAGTAATTTATTCAAGATGGCATGTATTTCGACCGAAATAATAGCTCCGCACCGTGATTCGAAGCAATAATGTTTATTTTATTTAATTTGCCACAAAACGTATTTAGCTTAGTTTAAATGAAAATAAGGCACAGAGAATAAAAATATTGTTGAAGAGAAAATACATGTCCGTGTTAAATTCGCCTCAGTTTGTTAATTCAAGTTTGACATTTAACTTCTTAATCCACAATCCAAATTTATCCGACAACCTTGTATATTGTATTTTCTTGATGGAATACCCCATGTACATGTGACCATCAGGAGCTGAGACAAATGTGATATTTGTAATGGTGATTATCAAAACCTAAATGAATGAAAATATCTAAGTAAAATATGAATTTGCCAAAATAGCGAAGAATTATAATCTAGCATAATTCAACATTGGAGAATAGGTTAAAATGTTCATCAAAATGTATAGCTTCATTTATCATCATTTGTCTTAAATCTACATATAATAGGTATTTTAAAATGACATGCAGTTCATCTTCAATAGTAGAGCTACAGTAAAACATGTCCTCTCGTGGACTTCTTTTCTTTCATAACTTCCAGTTTCTATTTTTAGTGGAGCTACCCACATCTAAATTTTGCAAAACACTTCTGTGTTTAAGTGACAGAATATTTTTCAAATAATTTTCAGTACAATGATTATTTTGAACAATTTGTAAGTCCTCAATTTACTTCCTTCTGCATATGCAGCAACTCTTATACACCAGTTTGAAATACATCTTCCTCAATTTGTTTAATACTATTTTTGTTCAATACATTTATTTCAAAATTACAATATTGCTCATAATTATACTATTTTAACATCTCTATAACTCTCAAGCTTAAATTCTGTTTGCATGACAATGTTTAATTAACAATTGTTCCCCAGTATATTTTTTAGCCAATTGATAACTTGTCCGCAGTATCTCACTCATTTGAATAGAAATTCAAATTTTAACTGTTCTGTCGTAGAAATGTCATCATAATTGTTTGTACGTAGAACATGTATCGTTATATTAAAATGTGTCAGTCCCAGTCAAGACTTACTAAATAAACACGAAATATTAGCAGACGATAAATAAATTTTACACAAAAAGTCGTGAATCTGAATGAACGTTATGTACGATGAAGTCAATTAAGAGTGCACAAGTAAGTAAGTAAGAATGTAAATTTTATTTAAAGTCGGAACATATATACACCATAATAGATAAAATATGAGCTTTGATGCACTCTATAACCGACTGTCATATAAAACCACAATGAATAAACGTAACACGATTAGAGATGAACGATTGACGAATGCACGTACACGGTTATAAGCCTGAATGATTAATGAACGCACGATACACGGTTAAGAATGAATGATTTATGAGCGCACGTTACACGATTAAGAATGAATGACTGATGAGCGCATGTTGCACGGTATAGAATGAATGAACGATGAACGCACGTTACACGGAAAACACACGGAATGATGAATGATAAGCGCACGATTGGTACACGCGCGATACACGCACGATACACGCACGCAACACGCACGATACACGATGAACGCAGGAAAATGGTCAGTTTGAATTTGAGAAGGTCTGTATACGTTTACTGTTACATATAAATGTTACATAGCCTTGGAATAAGGTCCAAACTTTCTAATGGAACAACAAGTTAACGCAATATTCGGATACGCTATATATAATTACACAAGTCGTATTTTTGAATATATTACTTGCTAATCTGCACTTTATTCAAGAGTAAATTATGTTTTGTATTATAAAAGGAGAAGATAAATGTATAAATTGACATTTTATTTCTAATCTATCTGTTATCCTGTTCTTTTATTCAAATGTTCTATGACAAGGATGCAAGACCCTCATGGGTATTCAATGTCGTTAAAACCACCCTCGTCGTCGTACATTTGAATAAAGAAGAGGATAACAGATAGATTTAGACTTAAATGTCAATTGTTCGGTAATATTTGAGAGATCTTTCCTTTCCATAATGTAAAATATATGTTTAAATAGGCGTATACTGCATTGAAAGGCTTTAAAACACACACAAAACCCTTGAAATATGGTCAAAACACATAATTCGATACTTGGAACATGACCTTGACATTTGACCTTATGACCTTTGTCAGGTCATTGGTCTACAATTTGCAAAAGACCTATGGGTTCAAGACTTTTGGTCAAGAGTTGAAGCTTAATTTGTTTTTGAGAAACCGTTAACGGGGTTATGCCCTTTCGGAAAAGTCTAATCTCTTCGGTCAAATATAACAAAGTTGCGCCTAAAACTCACAAACATTATGAGAGCTTCTGTGAGTATTATGGTTTTGAGATATCCATAAACAGTTGAAAAGTCAAAGGTCAAAATCAAACTTATAAACTTTAAAATACACTTAAATCCCTTTAAATAAGGTCAAAAACACATAAGTTGCTATCTGGGACATGATCTTTGAACTTGTGACCTTTGTCAAGGTTATTGGTCCCCAATATCATCGCAAAAGACCCCATGGTTCTAGGACTTTTGTTTAATAGTAAAAGCTAATTTTGTCTTTTCAGAAACCGTTAACGGGGTTATGCTCTTTACAGATAAGTAAAATATCTTCGGTCAAATGAAACAAGGTTGTGCCCTAATAATTCAGACATTTTCCAATATTAAAGAATTATGTTAGTTTAGTAGTTTATGAGATTATGCCATAACAAGGTGTTAGGTCAAAGGTCAAGGTCGACTTTAAAAATTTGAACTTGGGGCATTTTCAATATCACATAAATTGATGTTCATTGGTGAAGATCCTAGGTGGCTACGACTTTCGGTTTCTGAGTTTTAGTGGCCAACTGACATCGGTTAATATTCAAAGGGACATAACCCTACCAATGATTTGTTGAATCTATTCGATCTAAATGTAACGAAGAAACAGGGACTGGTGCTGAACAAATTCCAGCCTTCGTTTTTGTGTACCTATTACGGTTACGGTGTTTGAACGATAACAATGTTTCAGGCAGATAACTCCATACCGACAAAATTTTACGACTCACTGGGTGAGTTCTGGATAGGTATATGTGACACCAATACAAATTGTGAACCTGAAAACGACATGTCTTACGGTGATGGAGGAAAATTTGTCAAGGTCTTGCGGAAAAAAATTAAATTTTAAATAAAAATTAGTTGTTCAGAGACTATTGAAAGTCTTTCGAGCCTTAAATAGACATATCTAGACAGGAAAATATTCAATTTTGATTTAAAACGTGGTGTGATATGATAGCTTAATTTATGCTGATTCCAAAAATATGTTGTTTCATTATAGTTTTGAGAGAAATAAGGACGATATGAAGGTACTTCCAGTTTACAAAATGTTACTTCCTGTTAGATTTGGACCTTACTTCACTCTGATTTTAAAAATGTAAAGTTTTAGTAAATTGTACATGAACTAAGGCAAACATTGCTACTTTCGGTTTACAAAAGGCTACTTCCGGTTGACCTTTATCTAGGTCATATACATCTGACCCAATGTAAAGACCCTTTGACTTTGACCAATAAGAAATTAGAGCAAAGGTCAAAATCTGGAACGTCAAATCAAACTCAATTCAAAAGACCCTAGGTCTCTACTATATATCGTTAGTGAGTGAAAGAACTCATAATGAGGTCTTTCCTTTTCGTAATGTAAAATACATGTTTATATAGGCGTAGAATGCATTTAAAAGCTCTAAAGCACACATAAAACCATTAAAATATGGTCAAAACTCACAATTCGCTAATTAAAATGATTTAGTCGATTTAGAACACAACTGTACCACAAGATAGATGATTCTAGCTTTCTATCTGTGAACTGCCAATTTCTATGTCGCAATATTCAAGGAGGTCTGCATATGGCGTATTTATCTCCCAGCTGAAACTTAAATTATTTAAAAGCTAGCATTTCCGATCATGCTTTCCTTCATAAAGGGTTGCTACTTGCAAAGCAGCCATAAAACACGAATTTCAGGTAATGAAGTTGAAATGACCCCATATATAATTTTACGGGCGTCATCACAAGTCGGTTGACCGTTATGGATTATCTGGTTCATACATAACGACGGATATGTTCCAATTCTCGTAAATTAATCCCTTTATCTTTTCTTCGAATGTGACTAACCGATATAAGACTTATCAATAGGTTTTTACTTACATGAGCAACACCACGGATGCAAAATGCAGAGCAGAATGTGATTCCATACTGGAGTACCTGATATTATCCCCGGTTTCAAGTGGGAATACGTTGCTCAGTCTTAAGTTTTCAATGTTGTGTTTTGTTATATGTTCGTTTTTATTCTTTCTCCATTTTACCATTACATTAATATTGTCAGTTTGTTTTCGACTTATGAGTTTGAATATCCCTTTAATATATTCAGCTGCTGCTTGAGATTGTTAAATAACTGAAATGATATCCGAGAAGATTTTTAATTCTTTTGATAAAATAATGCTATATGATTGAAATTGAAATATTTTTGTTTTATTATGTTATGATAAGTCTGTAAAGATTAAGACGTGTACATTGTTTTTGTCATATCGAGTATCGTCCGTTCATTTGTCAAGAATAAGATTTAACGTGAACAAATCTATCTTAGTATAAAGTCTAATGCAACTAATTCGCCAATATTTTAATAGTCTTTATCAGAAAAAACTTGAAAACACTAGACGCTTGAACGCAAAAATATTGAAAACAGTTTTCAAGCAGAAATTTTTAAAAGTTGTAAAAAATGTCTACGATCTCATTTTTGTAAGGATATGTGCATCCCCGATTTTATATAGAAATATGCTGTATGAACTGAGAGTTTACAGAGTAGAGTCTGGTTTTCATTTAGTATAAACCTACCTGTCATGATACATTGGCTTCCAGGTGAATAGTTTTATTGGAAACTGAAAGAAGGTTACACAAAAAAAAAAAAAAATTAAACAGACTTTTCGTCAATAGGATAACTAAGATTGTTACGCCGTAGTGAAATGTTCACCGCCATAATATCAATCAATAATCTTATTGTGTGTCACAATTTCTCCTGGTGGTAAAATAATTCAATATTGCAAAGTCCCATTACTCCCATATCTTGGTCAAATCAAAATGACGCTATAATTCGGTAACTTCACATTACGGTGCATGATAGATTTCTAGAAAAAACAGTTTCAAAGGAGTTGCGTTCTCAAGGTGTTATAGTCACAGTACTGAAACAAAGGGACACAGTCACACATCTCGTAAAGATGGATAAACAAATTGGCAAAATAGCACATTTCAAATATAGTAAAGAAAAATATTCGAAGTATGAAATCTTTCTGTCAAAAGTCCTTCAGTTTTTGTTGTTTTTTTTGCGTTTCAGATGGACCAACCGAGACCATTAACATATCCTTAAAATTCGTTCTTAGGGTATGTTTCACAACAACACGAAGACAAATCATCATACTAGTATTTAACACTTATGACATTTGAATAAGAAGGAATTAATGACGTTTTGCCAAAGTTTGGAAAAAGGTTTTACTAACTTAATGTTTATTTGCATATGATGATATATTTTCAATCTTTCAAGTGTTTTCACTTCGATATCTTATAAAACTGAACCACAATAGTTCATAAACATATAATAGAGGGGCGAAAGATAGCAAAGGGACATTCAAACTCAACAGTGAAAATATAAACTGACAACGCTATGGCTAAAAGAAAAAGACCATAAGAGAAACAACAGTACAAAATAACACAACACAGAAAACTAAAGACTGAGCATCACGAACCTCACCAACAAATGGGGTGATCTCCGTGTGCTCCGGAATCACAAGCAGATCCTGTTTTACATGCGGAGCCAAAACCATAACCTACGACGACTAAAATAAAAAAAATAATCAAATGAAAAGTAAAACTGAGCTTCCTTTGATAATCTCACGAACTATACTTTCATCGACACTATAGTCAATTTGATTTCCTTACCTTTTATTATCGTCCGCTTCTTTTCCTGATAATAGTTTTTCTTTCACTTTTACATTATAAAACATACATTGATATACAAGTCCGGAAATATCAAAGGATTTTGATGGTATATTTTCTATTTATCTGTGTATTTGCTTGTTTGAAGGATTATGATGTTTTGTAACAACAATGTTCCAGGTAAGGAGAGCGTTGAGCAAACTCCGCCAAATTCATATGTGCCTTCCTAAGCCAAAACCCTCTAATAAAATGGTTGTCTTTGGTTGAAGTTTGCCTTACTTTTAAAGCACGAATCAGGACTTTGATTTCCTTTTTTTTTTTTTTTTATATTTTGACATACTAGAATTTTAATACCTTACTATATGGTATAGGTTTCAGATCATTGTTGAATGCCGTACAATGACCCTAATTTGTTCAAATTTTTGTGTAACTGTATGTCTTCTTGGATAGTTGTCGCAGCCTGAATCATACCCCAATTTTTGTTTGTTTAGAATCATTTATGACTGCGATGTCATGAAAC
Source organism: Mytilus coruscus (assembly GCA_017311375.1). Taxonomy (NCBI): domain Eukaryota; kingdom Metazoa; phylum Mollusca; class Bivalvia; order Mytilida; family Mytilidae; genus Mytilus; species Mytilus coruscus. The sequence goes on from CM029605.1 coordinate 40,469,884, forward strand.
AGCATTGTGAAGAGGTTCATAAACACCTGTTCAAACCCTTTAGAAACATATTTCGATTTTATTCTTTCAAAAATATCTAAAGCTATAACTTTTATTTTCCTGCTGCTGCGTATATATGCATCCTGCCTACCCAAAATACGTTCTTCTTTAGCATGGGTTTTACTGTTGGACTGGAGAAGTCATTATACCTATATTCATATATCATTTTCAACCCTTTTGGTTGCTTTCACTTAATTGCATATTCAAAGAAGAGCAGGACAATGTCTTATGTTAACTTGGAAAGCGGTCAACAAGTCTGCTCCAAGTTATAATTTGTACAGGTTAGGACTGCACCAAACTGTATCATCTTCGTCGTTGTTGTTCTTCTATTCTCTGGTAAATAAGAGTATGTTAGATGGGAACTAAGTAACTGTGGTATTGAACACAATTTCCATCTAATCATCTTGATTGATGCACAAATAATGTAAAAAAATACCCTTAAAATCTGAAATTTTTCTCTGTGATAATGTCGTGAAAACCTGGTGAAAAATATGTGATAATGTTCAATTAATGCCATTTTTCCGAAAAATAACAGTGGCGCCATCCTTTGGCCACAAATATGTTTGCTGAAATATGTTTTCTTATATTCCATAATCTTTCCTTTCTTATTTCTCAATGAAAATTTCAATGGGCGAGGATGGCGCCTACATAAAATCATGAAAAAGGTGGAAAATTGACGAAAATTAAATATCTTCCTATTTCAGGCTAATATATTCATAACTATGAAGAAGATATATAATTTTGCTTTATACGCTTAATATCAGACATTTAGCATTGCATACCCATATATATAAAGATTTACTTTAGTAGTTGAAGTTAAAAAAAAAAAAAAAAAAACACACATTTTACAGAGCTGTTTATTTGGGTTCCTGGTTCTTCTCCTTTGGACTTTTCTTTTATGTTTTATGAATCATAAGCAAAATTGACATTACATTGATGAAGTTTGAAGATACGGCAAACACATTTTGATGATGAGAGGAATGTCATTTGATAGATAGAAATATAATCATTAAAATGAATATGAACTAGATTAAAATTATACATTGTAATGATGTTTTAAAAACAAAACAAATAATTCCCAAAAATGTCGGTTTCCTTCATTTCTCAATAACAGATTAATAACGGAAGTTAACAAAATACATTTATCAATTCAATGGTAGATCATTGCAATCATGGTAGATTGTACTTTGAAATTAGCTAAGTTTATGTGTCTAATTGAATTATTTAATGTTTAATTTTAAATAAAACCAGAACCGTTTCTAAAATCAAAGCTGTTCAAATAAGTTAAATTTGTTAGCTTGACCATCATTTCAACTTTAATAGTACTTTTGTACTGCTTACATCTTTATAAGCCTATGTTGAACCTATCAATTCATTATGGGATGATACAGTTCATGTAATACAAACCACAGAAATGGTAATTAGAAAGATTTATCTCTGCAATTTCGCAGCAACATTAAGACCTATGATTTTCTACGCTTCACACTGCTATTCCTCATGCTCAATTGAAAAATCTACCTCACCATCTCATTAAACAGAGCTTTTTCTAATAAAATGGGAATATTAGATATAAATTTCTTGTTTTGGATTATAAAATTCTAATTTTGTGAAGAACCACACTGATTCTATCAGAAAATACACTGAAGATGATATTATCTATATGATTGACTTTCTAATCAACAATATATTTGTTGACTTTGGCAGATTCACGTTTCAACAGACAGTCTGTATTATCATGGGTACTACTTGTGCTCCCTTCTGGCCGATTTGTTGTTGTACTCGTATGAAGCAGAATCCATTCAGAACCTTCTAAAAGACAAAAGAAAAAGCACTTTGCGAAATTATTTAATTTTACTTTCAGATATATTGATGATGTCCTATCCTAAATAACCCATAGTTCAGTCAGTACTTGCATCTCATATATCCCAGTGAAATTGAAATTAAGGATACTACTGACACTAGAAGGACTGATTCATACCTTGATTTTTCCTGAATATTGACACAGATGGACGACTTCACTCTAAAATCTATGACAAACGGGATGATTTCAACTTCCCAATTACCAATTATCAATTTCTCAGCAGTAACATATCCTCTGCTCCTTCGTATGGTGTTTACATATCTCATTTGATACGTTATGTTCATGCATATTCACACTATACGAACTTCATATGTAGGAGTGTGCTTATTACGCAGAAACAGCTCCAACAGAGTTATGAGGAGGAAAGATTAAAATGACACTTCATATATTTTATGGACAGCAACATAAATTGGTTGATCTGTACGATGTGTCTGTGTCTAAACTAACTCACGACATTTTACTACGTCTTAGATTGTGGTTTACATCAACGTCGTCTGTCTGTTAAGTACCGACTGTGACCTTTTCCCATAAATGACTGTTTTGCCAACTGTGAACTCGCATTACTTTACGACGTGTCTCGGTATTTATACATCCAACATTCATGCATTTATGATGTTTCTTGTGTTAGTAGGGTTGGCCAAATATTGTGTTATGTTTTGTCATTTGTGGTTTGAATTCGATACAATTCACATATGTCTTATTTGTCGGTATAGTCAAGTTAATTTCCATTTTCCATGGATAAATTATTGTGTTAGTCCAAATAATTATGATATCGTCAACGCATTATTTTAAAATAGCCTTTCAAGACTGTCATAATAATGATAGTTATTTGGACTAGTATTGTTACCCGGATTTGTTTTCTCTTGATCGATTTAGGACTTTTGAACAGAAGTATACTACTGTTGCCTTTTTAGCCACAGCGTGAATCAATTATGTCGAAAAATTAAATATACGCATTCCTCTCCTGTACACAACATTATCGATGGGTCTACAATTATTATTATTAATTTCTATTCCGCAAATACTGTCTATTCAATATAACATTTTCAATTACACTCATCTATTTCTAATGCTAGCAGATGTCGAAAAAGGGTTACCGAATATAGATTGGCCTTGATTTAAATCAAATTGATAACTTATTAAGTGTTTAAAAAATACAAAAAGGTAAATTTTCTTCTCCAGAAAGTATTTAAAAAAGTAAATACTATTCTTTAACTTTATAAAATGAGTTATTAACTGCTAACTAGAAATTATACAAACGATCTTTATCATATAACGAAACAGAATGGCTGAATGAAAACAAAAAATCGTTGCTTTTGATGATGCAACGACTGAGAAACAAGGACCTGTCATATAATCATAGTTTCATTTACATGCATGCTATGAAGGTGGTATGGTTGGCTAAAGCACACTGGGAATAATGAGATAGTTTTACTGTCACTTACATCTTGTTAAGTTTTTGAAATATCGGCGTGCAGAAATAGTAAACATCAGAGGAAAACAATTTTATTTTAGGAGAGGTGGTTTGGTGGGAAGACATTGCTATGTGGAGGTGAAAACTTTTAAACAATGAGATAGGATTTGAAAGTGTGATAAAATCAAGGATGATTCATGACAATCTAAATATTGGCATGCAGATTGATTGAAAGTAAACTTTAACCGTAATACTTCAAAGTGTATTGCAACAAATAGTTAAGTTTTATGTATAATTTGTACAAAATATTAGGTTTGAACTGAGACATTGTCATAGTGAACTATAAAACAAATTTATAAAGTTGCATTTCTCCCATTTTTCATTACAAAATTAAACACATTTAGTAGATAAATTGTGTTAAATGTGTATCAGTAGCTGTAGATTAACAAACACTTTCTTCTAAATTAAACATTGATATGTTTATCAAACCATATTAACAATCTAAGCTTACTTTTATAAAACGGAAGCAATGAACAAATAATGATAATCTTTTTCACAGAAAAGCTTACATTAATCCGTGTACTTTATGTATAAATGTTACCAAGCATATCAACTTCCATGTCATATCTAACAATTAACGCTTCCGATCTTCAATAAATTAAACCTTTTACACATACAATACAAATTGTCCTGATGCAAGGTGTCTATAACGACTGGTATGTATTTTTGATTGAAGTAAAGAGCGTTTCGTTTTACAGTAACATCGACGTCCTTCAAGTTGAGTATCTATGACAGAACTCAGTAAATGTTTCGAGTAATTGTGCATGCATCACTCGTCATGAAAATTCTCAATCAGTCACAATTTGACAGTCGAGATAAAGACCAATATATGCATCAACATGATCAATTACTATTCAAAATTATAATTTGGGTCAAACTAAAATGATTACAATGTAACATTAATTTATAGCAAATTGATGCCATAAAGTCATTTTTTCATGGCATATTTCTATAAAACAATGGTATAAAGGATATTAACTAACTAGGTTAATGAATCACGTGCTTATACTCGTTTCTTAAAATCATAATAATGATGCGAGGAAACATTTTAGATAAATATAGCACTACGTGTTTTATATATATATTTCTCTCTGACCTAGAATTATGTCCGCTAAACATGAATCGGTTCAATGGCACGTCATTGTACATAGCAATATTGAAAATTGCGTTGAAATAGCATTTACATCGGTCATTTTAAATATTTAATAGTAACGGGAATTGGATTTTAACTCTTAAAAGTAAAATGCATTTATACCACCTATATTCATACCACAAAGGGGTCGTGTTTCCTTTTTCCGTCAAAAGATACCCACCAACGTATTGCATTCTGTGATTATCTATTTCCTGCCAACACAATAGTTTCTGCGTTATACAGCTCTTCTACTGTTTCAGTTTTCTTCATCTTTGGCTTTCAAATTTTCATCTTTGAGCGTTCATGATGAAGGTATATCCAGAAAAGCGCTTCTGACGCATTTAATTCATAACGTGTTGTTTTCATTTTTGGAACTGCTCCTGAAAAGATATTGTCACGTGTTTGTGTTTGTAAAGGATGTTGGAGGTAGGAATGGGGTTGGGATGGGAGGGAGTTGGTTGGGTTAGTGTAAAGTAAATTGCCCACATCAAAGTCATCAAATCTAGCCTTACATTAACATTTTCAAACAGGTGTAAATGGTTCATGAGACGTACAATGTATTTAAAGTGCACGACTTAAAGGATTTCCTGTTACGACGTAAATCTTTCTTCAGTAAAAGCACTAAATATATATTGATGTCAAGCGTTAAAATCGTGACATTGGAATGATTGTGGGAACAGCCCTGGTCTATTATGTGTTGATTTTATGCTCATTAATGAAATCAATTTGTCAATCTATGTTTATATATATATCTTGGAGTTACTGGACACATACTTTCGAATTTTACATTATTTCAAAACATATATAACTAGAAATTGCTAACCTTGCTCGTGTAGACGACATAATTATATCATTTGAATCAGCGGTGAAAACAGACATATGTAGTAAGTTATAATTAAACTCTCTTCGATTTTATAAATTTTGTTTGAACTAGAGGCTTTACAGAGCCTGTCAGATGCTCATATGAGTCTTTGGGGTTCTGCATTATGGCCGATCTAAAACATTATAGACTGAAATATAAGTCGTGACTGCAATTCTCTGTTTTGCTGATCCTTTTTCTCAATCTACAATGTATGACAGCTTACAAGGTCATAGACCTGAATTTCATTTACCGCTGAGTTTTATTTTTAGCAAACAATTCTTATCTGCATCCAATTCACCTGAATAGTTGCAAGCCCGATGAAGCTAGATTATCTAGAGAAATAGTGTGTTTGTTATTTAAAACTGCATTGTTAATATATATTTGATATTAAATACTGTGTTAAAATTAACTTACTAGGAAAGTTATATAAATGATGTCACTAATTTAAATGATATAACACGTTACTTGTGAAAGCAAGGTAAATATACGAAACTATAACGGAATACCAAATGTGTTATTTAAATACTCAGTACCGCTTTCAAATCATTCCTTTTAGAAATACAATTTTAACAAACTATTTTTCTATATGTGTTCTGAAACTAATATGAAATGACGGAAATACGAAGTGGAAATGACTAAGTATATTGTTTAGATGTAAATTAAGTTGTATATGGAAGAAAATAATCCTTCCATATACAACTTGTAACAAGCCATTAAAATGGTAAGTCTTAACTTTTCTTTTTCTTTTGATATTTGAAATACGCTTGAAAATAATTTTACCAGATTAGATACATCTTACCCGTACATTTAGTCGTTTGCTTTTATTTTCTTAAATACATTTCAGTTTGGCCCTTTTATGAGAGACGTGTTAAAGAAAAACTAAATGATTTGTTGATGCATTTAGAAATTCTATACACAAAGGTTTTGCCAAATTTGTATGGTATATTTGATTTTCTGTTAGTTAAAGACAATACTGTGCAAATCGTATTCTCAGCGGCAAGTAGTCCAACAGTATATTGTAATAATATCGACCCAGAAGAAGTTGTCATATAAACGGGAGACCATACACATCATATGTTCAATATTTTGGGGTTTAAGAAATTACTGGATAAAATAGTTTACCGTGATTGATAATTCAATACAAGTCTTGCATTTTTTTGTTTATTACGTTAACAGAATGAGTTTTCTTCGGTAAACTATTGTTGTCGGTAATGTATGTACTATATAGCAATATGCTGTGCAGCATTGGTTCTAATTGACGATATGTTTTATTTCCTAGTGTATTCAATGCTGATCTGCACGTTTTCTAGACAAACCTTTAAATCTGGTTCGTACACATGACTTTTATGAAAATAAATACTAATTAAAAACGATTAATTCATGTATTTATAGAGGTTTAATTAGATATCATTCAACTACTATAAGGCATGTGTTTCATTTACACGATTATGAAATGCTTTTTATTTCAGATGGTGTACATGTTTGTGCTGATTTTGCTATTGTTACACGGTAAGTTTAAGTTCGGTAAGTGCCAAATTTGGCCCCACCTTATAAAGTTCAAGGTTTCAGGATAAAACGTGTTTTATGTTGATAAAAGACATGTGAGAAAGTTAAATAGAATTTTTTTGCCAAAGCTTTATTTTCAAGCACTGATTTTACATCCCAAATAGGTTAAAAATAAAGATTTTTGCGATATTGGACAAAATCGTCCGGATTTCAACCAAATTAAGACCTAGAAAATATAGAGCGCAGGCATCGACAAACAAAATATTCAAGTCAGATATGTAACATGTAACAAACATTAGGCTAACATATTTATGTTGTCGACGCATGCGCTCTATGTTTCCTCTCAAAAGTCAATGTGTAAATTAACCCGTTTTCATCGAATTTTGCGGAAAATCAAAATGAGTGCTATTTGTGACGACATGAATAGAACGCAAAACATAAATTTCATCAAAAGACGTTTTCCAATCTAGTTATTATATTAGGTACGATTTCTTATGACGTTGGTCAATAAATCCTACTTTCAAATTTCATATAGTATTAGGGGCCATTTTAGGGCCTTATCGAACCTACTCCTTTAGGATATTGACAACTAACAACTTAATCATGTCAGTTAAAAATAACATAATATATTTTAAGACGAAAAAAAAATTAACGACTAAGTAACGTGTAAGACGTCAGTCATGATATGAAAACTAAGGGCTTGAATAAGATGTCGGAGTCCTTAGATGTATAATACTGCTGAAAATTTGCATAGACTTGTACAAAATGTTCTTTAAAGATTACCGGCTGTAAGCTTAAAATAAAAAAATCTAACTCTAGATAACAGACCGTACTCGACCTTGATCCTGAGCCTTCTTCGTGTTTAATGGAAGGTATCTGAATTTAAAACGGAGACTTCTGTGACGCAGCCTTAAACGTTCCTCTTTCTTTAAATCATGTAACATGTTGCTAACATGATTAAAATTTGTAAAAATCTCAATCGTTGATTAACATTGAATTTACAGTTATATCAAATGATGGCTGTATATGTTAATTATCCAACATCGCACGTATTTATAGGCCGATATCATGTTAACACAGTATGATAATATCCGGGTTTAATATAGAGTGAAACGGCATTTGAAAACATACTTTTAAGATCTACCAGTATTTGCTCTTACTCTTCAACACCGATTATTGATTTGACCAGGTCGTTGTGTTACGGCCAGAAATCACCTTAAAATTGTAGCTAACAAAAGACACAAATCAATAATAAAATTTAACAAGATTTATTATACACAAGTTTACAAAAGTATTACACAAAAAGAAATGTCAACTTAACTGTCAAAATATATGTCCGATTTTTGTCTTTTCTTTATCCGGAAATCTTCTCGGAATCCAAACAGAATATTACGTCCAATAAGTCACAATGTAGTATGATGTTGTTCGTAAATAAAAGTGTCAATCGAATCGAGAGAACTTTTGAGAATATTATTGTCTATTGATGTCTATGGCTGAAAGTTTAACTTTAGTGTCTGTATGTCTATAGTTGTCACGGAGATCTCTAGAACATTGCAGAAGAGAAATTCATAGAAAACTGTAGAACGGAAAATTATAGAACAATGCAAGAAGTTTATATTACGCATCTTTTATTATGATCATTCTGGGATCGTCATGTAAGTCAAATAGAAAGTTCTAATCATTCCATCAGTCTCTATCATTGTTCCAACGATTTCTAAACTGCACAGTTACAATAGCATTTTGTAAACAAGTACAAATATTTTGTAAACATATTATAAGGCCACACAAAACAAATTAGGCAAACTAAATAAATATGATACTTGCAATATTATAACACCTCCCCTTAAAAAAGTTATAGTGTAACAAGAACTTTTCATGAACAATTTATACAAAAATACATAGTATGTATACAATGTTTTAATAAGATCTAGATAAAGCATCTGCTATTACATTATCTTTACCTTTGATATGTTTTACAGCAACATCATATTCCTGTAACAATAAACTCCTCCTAGTCAACCTCTGGTTCTTGTTTCTCATTTTATGTATGAAAGTGAGAGGATTATGATCAGTATAAACCAGAATAGGATGCATAGTGGGATTTAAATATACATCGAAATGTTGAAGTGCAGACAACAGTGCAAAACACTCTTTTCAATAGTTGAATAATTTTTCTGATGTTTCTAATTTCTAAGAAAAATATGATATAGGTTTCTCAACATTATCATCTGTTTTTTTTCATATAAAACAGCTCCAACTCCTACATCGCTTGCATCAACGGAAAGTTTGAATTGTTTTTCGAAGTCTGGAGTGATCAGAACTGGACTATTAATTAAAATTGATTTGCTGTTTTCAAAAGCGTTTTGACAATTATCATTCCAGATGAATTTAGAATATTTCCATAAAAGATGAGTCAATGGTTGAACAACAGTAGCAAAATTTGAACAAAATTTTTGTAAAATCCAATCATGCCTAAATATCTTGTTGTTATTTATTTGTAGGAGGAAGAAAGTTGGTAATTGCATCCACTTTAGCCATAATAGGTTTCACTTGACCTTGGCCAACTGTGTGCCCTAAATAATGAACAGTGGCCTTACAAAACTCAATTTTACCAAGATTAACAAATTTTATTGTGACAATCTATCAAAATTATCATATAAATGTGTTAAATGCTCTTCCCAGCTATCACTACATACATTAGATCATCAATATAAGCAAAGCAAGAGTCTAAATCTTTTATAACATTATTGATCATTCTTTGAATGCTGGTGCATTTTTCATACCAAACGGCATGACAGTATATTAAAATAAGCCGTCTGATGTTCAAAAGCTGATATTTCACGAGCTATCTGTGTCAAAGGTACCTGCCAGTAACCCTTCAATAAATCAAATTTGCTCACAAATTTTGCTTGCCCAATGTTATCAATACAATCGTTAATTCTTGGAATGGGATAGAAATCAGATTTTGAAACTGAATTTACTTTTCTGAAATCAGTTACGAAACGAAAGGTTGTATCTGGTTTGGGCACAAGGAGACAAGGAGAGCTCCGTTCACTGTTACTCGGCTCAATAATATCATTGTCAAGCATATATTTAATTTCTTGTCTCATAAATTCAAGTTTGAGTGGTTTGAGCCGGTAAGGATGCTACTTAATTGGAGAAGCATCACCTACATCGACATAATGACAATCAGCAGCGGTTTTGTTTGGCACATCTTGGAAAAGATTTTTAAAAGAAAATATCAGTTTTCAATTTTAATTGGCGATCGAAATTCAGATGTGCAAGTTTTGAGTCTAAATTTAACAAAATTTCTGATTTTTCAATCTAAATGTTTGTTCCATAGTCTTTGAAACAAAAGATGGTTCAATTATATCTGGTTTGTCGTGATTGTTCTTCAATTTAACCATGGCTAAAGTGGCAACTGGTTTACTCTCACCTTCATTAATACGCTTAAATTTTGGTTTTAACATATTAATGTGACACACTCTATTTTGTTTACGCCGACATTGTGTTTTACAATATAATTAAAATCATTAATTTTACTCTCTATGGTACAAGGACCACAATATTTAGCCTGTAAAGGATGTCCAGGGATTGGCAAAATACAAGTACTTTATCACCAGGCTCAAAAATCTGTCCCTGGCATCTTTATCATACCCTATTTTCATCTTATTCTGATCAGTTTTTAAATTGCTCTGAGCAATTTGACAAGCAGTATACAATTTTTCTTTAAATTTAGATACATAGTCTAGAAGATTCAAGTCAGTGTGTTCAGCAAGCCATTTACCTTAATCAATTTTAAAGTCCCTTACAGTATGACCAAATACCAACTCGAAGGGACTAAAACTATTGGATTTTTGAACAGCCTCTAGGACTGCAAAAGTCAAAATGAACACCATTATTGCAGTCCCTGTCAAATTGAAGACAAAAGTTCTAATCATGTTCTTCAATGTTTGATGAAAACATTCTAAGGCACCTTGAGATTCTAGATGATAAGCACTTGATCTGTACTGAGCAATCCGTAACTGGTACGTGACGTGCTGGAATAAACCTGACATGAAATTTGAACACTGGTCGGACTGTATAGACTTGAGAAGTCCAACTAACATGGAAAATTTGATAAGGGCCTTGACAATAGTTGGTGTCTTGATATTCCTTAACGGAATAGCCAATAAATACGCATTTCCAGTCTTTGTCTTTGGTGAAGGTCTAACGCAATCAATGAGTACTCGGCTGAAATGTTCTTCAAAGGCTTGACTTGAGAGAAGTGGTGCTGGTGGTATTTTCTGGTGAGGCCTTCCAACAACCTGGCATATATGGCATGATTTGCCGTATTCTGGGACATCATTTCTAAGTCTGGGCCAGTAGAAATGCTGCAACGTCTTAATGGTAGTAGCATTCGGCCACTATGTCTGCTTCCTCTTGTGGTTGAGCCCTCTTGCGGAGTTGAATAACCTCAGGGTTTTTATTTTGTTCTTCAACAAATTTCCTTCGGTCTAAAGAATGGCTGTTCACGGCATAATTACATTGGTAGTACTAGGTGGTCTTACCATGGCCTTCTCTGGGCTACCGGGACCTTCATTGTCGGAAAGGAAAGTGTCAAAAGGTCCATATAAGCAAACTGGTCTTCTTGCAAATCCTGATTTTGTTGTTTTCTTGCCATCGCCCTAGTAACAACACAAGCTGGATACAGTTCAGCATCATCTTCTGGTGAGTTAACATCCACAACCGGTTCACTAGTAACAATTGGTTCCTCAACCACTTTGTTCCTAGCTAGATCATGTCCTAGCAATAATGAAACACCCTCGACAGGGAGATTAGGACGAACACCCAAAACAACTGGTCCAGTAATCAAATCTGACTTCAGATAAATACGATGGAGGTGGACATCTATACAACCTAATTCCACACCTTGTAACAAAACAGAGGTACCAACAGAAGTTTCCTCGGACCAAGGAAAACACACCTTCTAACAATAAAGTCTGAGAAGCTCCAGTGTCCCGTAAAATCTTAATATGCTAAGGAGTAGTATTATCAACAATAGAAACAAACCCATCAGACATAAAGGGTTTATTATCCTCCATGTAATAACAAAACTGGATTTAAACGCATGACTCGCAGAACATTCCAACGTTTTGGTAACAAGGGTGTCGTACAAGCACTGGTCTTGGGCTCATTATCTCTTTCATTCTTCTTTTGGAGTCTAAAACAATCAGCCATTAGGTGACCATTCTTTTTACAAGTCACAATTGTTTTAATTTAACTTCGTTTTCCAATCGTTTTAATTTAAGTTCATGCTCTAATTCAAGTTGTTTTAATTTGATAGCATCAACACTTTCGACCTTGAGTTCAAGAGCCTCTTCACCAAATATTTCTGAGTCAACTAAATAGTCAATAACCTTTTTTGTATAATTTGTTTTCTCATAGATACTCTAAAATCTATTTGTAGATGTTTAGCAAACAATACTAATTCTTCTTTCTTAAGTTTATCAAACACTTCCAGGTTTTGCATTTTAAAAATTTATTAGAATCAAATGCCATTTTGTAGAATTTTGTTGGCTAATTCTAATTCAATAAAATACAGAAAAAAAAAATAATCTAATATTAACGTTCTCCCGGACGAGCCCTAATTTCTGTTACGGCCAAAAATCACCTTAAGATTGTAGCCAACAAAAGACACAAATCAATAATAAAAGTATTACACAAAACAAATGTCAACTTAACTATCAAAATATATGTTTGATCTTTTGTCTATTGATATCTATGTCTGAAAGTTTAACTTTAGTGTCTGTTTATATATAGTTGTCACGGAAGTCTCTAGAAATTGTAGAAGAGACACTCTAAAAACTGTAGAACGGAAAATTATAGAACAATTCAAGAAGTTAAATTACGCATCTTTTATTACGATCATTCTGGAATCGTTATGTAAGTCAAAAATAGAAAGTTCTAATCATTCCATCAGTCTCTTTGATTGTTCCAGTGATTTCTCAACTGCGCAGTTACAATAGCATTTTGTTAACAAGTACAAGTATTTTGTAAACATATTATAAGGCCACAGAAACAAATTAGGCCAACTAAATAAATATGATAATTACAATATCATAACAGTTGATAAAGCTATACCCTTTATCATTTTAAACCAATACGCTATTAAAAGACCACCGATGCATTTAGGAACAGATACCCAATCATGTAGATATATAGCAATAATATACAAATGAGACTGAAGCAATAATGATAACAAGTCAATTGCTGACTTTTAATACGTATATTTTATTTTTGTTTAGACGAATCCATAGTTGCAGATTATAATACAACAGTTTACACTGCGGCAGGGTCAACGATACTTTTAAATTTGAAATCATAAACGAAAAGACTGAGTGCGTATTTGCAAGGAACAGTACAATATTTAAAAGCATTGGTCGAGATAATACGGGAAAATATTGCATCCAAGTGAGCAAACAGAGTTTGGACCTTCAGATAAATAATGTAACAGCAAGCGATAATGGAGTGTACAGAATGGTGTTTTCAGAATTTGATCATGATCCTACACTGGAATTAAAATCAGATATTTTGTTAACAGGTATATTCTTGGTTTAAGTTTATCTGGAGGGTTCCCATAGTTGTCCATTGATAACATATCACATACATATTTAGAACGAAACAAAATTAAATAAACAGTTGTCGAAGAATAAGCCACGGATATTAAAATGTGTTGCCACATCTACATGAGAGCATTTAGGATTCTAAGTGCGTTTAAAATTGCATCACTCCTAAGCATTCTATATGTCGCAACATGCTTATTCTATCAAGTCGGACATTTTATCATAAAACACAAACAATAGAACGTATTTGTGTGTATGAACGCATGCCACAATAAACTAATACTTAATACTAATAATTATCATTCTGTTGAGACCATTATATTATTCAGGAGTAACTTTCAACATTACAACACAATGTTGACTGCTGTACCCTATTTGTGACATGTTTACCGATTATGTCTGTTTGTTTTGTTCACACATCGTTGTTAATATAATGGAATTTTCTGCAACTGTTATACAAGTGAGAGGTTTAGCTAGCTATAAAACCAGGTTTAATCCACCATTTTCTACAGAAAATGCATGTACCAAGTCAAGAATATGACAGTTGGTATCCATTCGTTTGACGTGTTTGAGCTTTTGATTTTGCAATTTGCTTAGGGACTTTCCGTTTAGAAATTTCCTCGGAGTTCGGTATTTTGTTATTTTACTTTTTCAGTCAAGAGTTTTATAAATGTTTACATTTGTCTGTTGAAATGAAAAAAAAATGTATGGCGTCTTCAAGAATCAATTATGTGTTATTTCCAAAATCAAAATTTTAATGCTTCATGATTCATGTTTTCTCAGAAAAATAAATATGTACTTACTTATCATATGAATCATTTGAAGGCTATTAATTCTTCGGAAGACTGAGGACTTGTATTATGAGCTACAATATTACAGTGAGGCTTTCAACACGGAGATACACTCTCACTTCACTAATAGTTTAAGACGGACATGATCATTCAAGGAAAAGAAACGATACATTAATGTACCTATACTCAAACTATTAAGCATATCTCTTTTATCTGATTACAGATTTAGGAATAGCAACGTTAAGTATTCATTTCATCATGAAATCATACCCATTTACTGAAATACAATATGAAAAGTATATAATCTTATAATGATAGATTGGTACAATACATCACGTGCAAGTAAACCAGTCTGCCCAATTGAAGAATCGTCAACAACGCTAACATTTATGTTCGATACGAATGTTTATAGTGGCAATAACAAAGTAGATATCGTAAGACGAAGAAATATCCGCAAAATGAGCAACTTCAATGTAGAACTTACAATTTATAATGTTACCCAAGAAGACGAAGGCATTTACCAATGTTTCCCTTTTTGATCATGATGGCGTGTTGCTAGAAGTAGCAAGTAAGTATCTATCTATAGTATCGAGGAAAATATTAACAAAAAAAAAAACAAAGACAAGTCTCCACACGCAACCAACCGATCACCGTTCGTTCGTCAACACTAAGCAAAACCAATTCCACATAGCATGCTAAAATGCTCCTTAATGGATAATGTTAAGCAATTCAAACGAGAAAATCAACGACCTGATTTATGTACAAAACAAGAAACGAAAACATAATATGATTACCAGCAACAAAAGACAACCACTAAACTCGATGCCTCTGCTGGTGGACTGATAGTGCCGAGGGTATCTCCAGCCCAGTAGCCAGTACTTTGGTATTGGCATGAAAATACGGATTTTGTTTTATTAAAATTAGCTGTTACAAAATTTTGGAAATTATTTAAAACTAAGGAATGTATCTCCCTCATGCAAAGCTCTGATTCCTTGCCCAGCTTTGGCTATACCTTTTGGTCCTTTTTGGTTTATAGCTCTTCATATTTTAATTAGGTTTGGATTGTTAAATATTTTGGCCTCGAGCATCACTGAGGAAACATTGATTGTCGAAATGTGCATCTGGTGCAGAAAAATGGTACCGTATATGTTATTACATGCTCCTGATTTGGGACAGCCACATACAGAATGCGCGCGGGGGCTGGGGTGAATATAATTGGAATCGCAAATAGCTACTATTAAAAACAATAGTTTATCTACTTAAATATCAATCAGTACATATCCAACATCTACATTTTGTTTTAAACCAATCTAAAATCAAAAAACAAAAAAAAAAACAAAAATAAAAAAAAAAAAACATACACCTATTTTATTCGAAACTTCCATTATCAGTCCATTTGATGATTTTGTGCTAAAAACAGATGCATATAATAACTGCAGATAAGGTTGGATGCCAACTACCTTACACATTTTTATTGATGGGAAAAAGACTAAGAGTAATTCATTTGAAATCCATGTAAGATACAAAGAACTTGGAGATGTGTTGTAAGACGTGGTTTATTGTTGTTTGTGTTGTTGGCTGATGTTTATTTAAAAATATCATATTATGGATGGTTATCATAAGTGTTAAGCAGACTTTAAAAGAAAAAAAGTTGAATGCATCAGCAAGTTAAACTTTAAATCAAGGAAACATTAAATAGTAAGAAGATAAACCGTAAAGTGTGAGAATATCTATTTTATATTATTTGACGTCGCATCAATATTTATAATCAAATGATAACAATAAAATTGGTTTTTGGTCCATCATAACCGGATAACCTTTGATAAGGTATACGTTGTTTGTTGTAAGTTATGTAGCTTCACGCAGGATAAAATCAACAATATGTACAAATATTGTTTGACTATATGTGAATTGTATGAGACTGTTCTCTTATTTAAGAATTATGGTTTAAAAACCAAACGGGTACAAATACAATAGTTGGACAGGAAGGTACACCAATGGAGATCAATTGTTCTACTGACACTGAACAGTACATAAGTACTTTAAAATTAGAATCAAATGGTTCAATCAGAGCAATTGGTAATAATCATACTGTGAGCTATTCGTTTATACCAGATAGAACAGACCATATGACAAAATATAAATGTGTAGACAGTACACAATCGTCAATAATGATTGAAGTTACGTTAATTATAAGATGTAAGTATGTATCTTTTATAGCTTTGGAACAAAAAAAAAAAAAAACTGTAGGAGATTTAAGCTGTTAATATGCAAGATCGTTTTGTTTTAAAATGTTAAGCTCAATTTAAAATACCTCAGTATTTGTATGTATGTGCGAACGTCAAAATATTGAATAGACATATTTTGGTTATTATTATTGGAACGTTAGTAGGTACAGAGTCAATTGTAGGTCATGTGTTACAAAGTTATGCTGATGAATTTATCAGTACGATTATGAAAATAAGTACTTAGTATTTTAGATTGATTAAACGTAAACGTCCAGCAACAACGATCATTAATATATTCAGGACAATTACATTTTAATGCGATATGTTGATCATTACGAACCAGACATGCTTAGGTGTTGGCACACGTTAACAGTCTGCTGGAAGACATATTCCTATTCAGACACACCGTTATATTTCCGGGTCGACCTCTTGTTCTTTCTAATATGATAGGATGCAAGGATGACCTATTTGAAAAATAATTATTTAAGCTTTTGATTTTGGGCGGCCTGGAATCGGATTGAGGCATGGTTGGTTGCAGTGAACGTTAGGAAGATAAAGACACTGCGAATTTGTTGATAGATCATATAAGACACTCATATACCAAAACATATTTATATGAATTTCTTTATATGATAATCAAATGTATCGAATTGAAAGACATCTGTTGGTGTTAAAGCTATCTGCCTAAAAGCCGATAGCATAGCAAATACTGACAACAGTAGATTACAAAAGTAATATGCATCACCTGTCAAACGAATCTACACCTCGAAGCATACCGCAATTAAAAGATATCAGGAAACACAATTCAACAAATGACATTTCTTACATTTAATTTTAGATGCCCCTGCGGTTACAGTTCGTTGTTCGAATGAGACAATTGAATGCGATAGCGATGGTTTTCCAGCAGTGTATAGCGTATACCGGTTAGATCAAGTTTCAAAAGAGGAAACATTGTTCGCTCAATAAATTTAAATAATAAAGCATTGATGAGTCATACGTTTCTTTTTCCATACCAGAGAAATGGTATGTACATTTGTTCTGTTAGTAATGGTATACCTGATAGTAACGGCACGATTCTACAGAATAGGACAACAAATGTAAAATATAAAGGTAGAATAATTTAAAACAGATTACATTTAATTATATTTTCATAGATATTAGAAGGTGTAGTATGAGTGCAAATGAGACAACTCTCCATCCAGGTCACAACTTGTAAACGTAAACCATTATAGGTCAAAGTACGGCCTTCAACACGGAGCCTTGGTTCACACCGAACAGCTTCTATAAAGGGCCTCAACAATTATTAGTGTAAAACCATTCAAACAGGAAAACCAACGGTCTAATCTATATAAAAACGAGAAACGAGAAACACTCGTAACCACATCAACAAATGACAACCACTGAACATCAGGTTCCTGAATAAGGACAGATGAAAACAAATGCAGCGGAATTAAACGTGTTAATAGGCGCCAACCTTCACCCAACCTGAAACCATTCTGTAACATCACAACATAAACAGATTATTTAAAAATCAAAAGATGTGAGTCTTATACTAATGTATTTTCCATTTTTCTAACGGTTGAGAAATTGAATATGAATTTTAAAAACGCAATATCATGAATATCTGAATTAAACATTAAAAGTTATGTATAGGAACCGCATTTACGTAAATGAATAATAATTCTTTAATCAATTGTTTTTTAAAAGACAAGCAACGTGGTTTACGGGTGAAGGCATCTTCAAAAAGACAACGAATCTCATCAGTAGTCAATAAAAGGTCGTAGTAATTCGACATTGTTTGCTATGTTTAAGATTTCAAAGCTATTCAGCAAAATGCTAAAATTCGACAAATTCTAACAAAACTCATGCAAAGTCTAAGTACGCATTTTACTCATAATATTTTGCCTATAGATCATATATTGCTGATGTATTTTGTTGTTTACAGTTGATGTATATATATAACACATGTATAAGTTCCTGTTATATTGGATGACCTACAAAAAGAGGCAAAATGCAAAACAATGTATTCAAATTATTACTTTAATGGCAATAAATCCATTTAAGAGTGAATAATAGTTTAAGTCTTAATTCTATTTTCGTATTACCAATGTTATTTCAACTGATCGGGCGGAGCTTACGTTTTAATTTGCATAAGGACAGTCTATTTGAAGATGTGTGTGATAAGGATGATTGCCGTTATAATTATTATTGATTTCTAATCACCTATCAGTGTCACCAAACGGATATACACAAGAACTGAGTGTATGATATGGGACGAATAGAATAGTTTAAAACTTATAGCATTTATATGTGCTATAGCTAATTATGCATTTTAAAGTATCGGCTATTAAATTATTCTGATTAAAACATTTCTAATTGTGAGATTTATATCAAACGTGCTTAAAAAATTTTTTAAATAATATATGTACACCCTATTTTTCCTGCCTTAACAAGAAAATTCCGCTTGCTGTTCAACAAACGAAATAAATAAGGTCAAGTATCATTTGCAAACTTACCCCCTGCTACCCCCAACCCAACCCAACCCAACCCAATCCAAACCCCGAACAACAAAACAACAAAAAATCATTCGGAATAAAAGGAAGAAAAGTATATCAAAACGTTATAGAATTACGACATATGCATATTTTGCAACTGCCGTCGTCATAGTTATACTTTCATATCCACAATTTCCAAAATGTGACAATTTTACATGTTTTTAAACTCCGTTTTACAAGAAAATCAACGGCTGTGTCTCACTATTTACTTTGCGAATACACATATAGTGTTTACATATTTTAACCGGATCAATGACCATAACTGGACACTTCATTGATGAGTTTATCCCAAAACACCTATCTATAGATGGACTGGTCTATGATAAGCGAACCGGTTAAACCCCGCCCAGTCAAGTGAAATAAATCGAGTAATAGACCTCGTATTTAACTCTTCCTGTCTATCTAAATAAGTGTTCAAGACAACAGGCAAAAACACTTAAATGTTTAAGCAATCGACATGTAAGGACTGTAACGTCTGTAAGAAACTATTTGATGATATTGATACTACGAAAATGCAGATAAAATATTACATACAGATTTAATTTGTCTTTTATTTATCTATTATGGGTTCAATTTTATTAGACTTTTACAAGTACTCGAACTTGACCTCCATTTTTTTTAGTTGTGATGACCATGGTAATTGATGGACCCTATAATAATTCATATTTTTTCAACAATCATGTCATATTGAAAGTAACGGAACGATTTTTGATTTACTCAATGCCATGATTTAAATAACTACTCAATCAAAATATAACATCAATTTCAGCCAATGAAAGCATTATTAATATGGTGTTGTTATGTATTTTTGTGTATTGTAATGATGCAAGATTTGAATAACGACATAATAAACACTTTTATCCTGATTTCAGCAATTTGAAACATTTTTATAGACTGGGTTTTCCATTTATTTCAATAGTGGTACTATGCTATACCGATATCTAGCATTTACCAATCAACGTTATTTAGAATGATTGTGAGTTGGCTGAATAAGATTATTTTTTTTCTAGGCCCACCTGTCTTTTCAGCAGAAAACATAATGGTTATAAAAGGAGAAGTAGGACAATCAATAACACTGTCGTTTTATATCTACAGCTACCCTGATGTTGAAGAAGTGGTCATTGAAAAAATAGGACGGAAGCAATCGAGCAATACAAAATAAAACACTACAGCATTTTGACAAGTACATTGCGTTACACAGAATTTGACAACATTGCAGGAATTGAAGGTTATGAGATTTTGATTGAACGTAAAGTGTTAGAAATAGATGATTTTCAAACCTATCGTATTACAGCAAAGAATCATTTGGGTAAAAGCAATTATAATTTTGAAATTATAGATATTGGTAAGTAGAATACCAAAACAGACAAAAGGAAAACCAAGAGTAATAAATATCATTCCATACAATGACATAAGACGGAAAGACAAACAGCAGTCTGCAAAACAATACATAGAAAAATAAAGACGATCCCACCAAACAAACTAAGAATAACCACAGCTGCTCTAGAAATGAAGACCAATCTTACACAAACACGATGCACTGATCGTTTTAATCACGACACATGAAAATTTGGTGAAACATCCCGTTCAAGGTTGTTATAATCGATGACACATAAAATTGTTTTGCTCAGACATTTGGGAAATATCGAAGAAATTGAAAGGGTTTGTGATACTGAGAAATTGTGTTTTATTTATCATGTTTATGATTATTGATTCAAGATAGTTACTTGTGCAAACGACAACATGATATTATTGACTTATACTTAATGTATGAGTCAGGGATACAAATTAAGATATATAATCTATGGTAGAATGAAGAAAAACGTAAAATTCCTATGCTATCCATCGCAAGGACTAACTCCGAAAAAAACAAAACTATTCATTACATAAAACATGAAAATATTTCCTTGTTACTGAGCCAGTTTTTTGTAGGTAATAACAAGCGCTTCTACCGAATAGAACATACGGTAATCTAAGAACTTCTAGTATATAACTAGTATTTATTTAAACGTGTGCAGCTGGTTGTCCATTGGTACCAAACAAGTTTGTTTGTCTTTCATTGTCAATCTTTGACGGTTTCCTTCAACACAAATATTAAGTTTATGGTACGCCAAAGGTCCATGCCATCCCAATAGTGGAGGCATTTTATGATATGAACTTTTCAGAGATTGAAAACAAAATCCTTCTTAAAGGATATAATTTATTATGTGAAAGTATATTTTATATTGCCTGTGGTAGTTCTCATTCTAAAGCATACGTATAAATAAAACACAGCGTATTTCTGATCACTATGCCTATTACCGTGGGGAAAAGTACATGTATAAGAGAAGGATGAATATAATTTCTCACGTAGTTTTTTTTCAACTTTGAATTATAACGTGGGTTTAATTTCATAATGTTATTTTTCTGTTTGTAGACGAAAAAAAAAAACTAGCATTTCACTTGCTAGACAAAATAGATGACATTACCACATGTTTTAAATTTTGATATTTTAGGGAATCTCATGTTAAGTAAAGGTAAAGAAGGCATTTCGTGATACTTTGCAGCATAGCTACAGTTTTATTTGTTTATATGATCATTACTCACGTCTTCGTATGCGTAAGACATAAAAGACTCGAGATCAAAGAAATCATAATGTGCCTGAAGACCACAATCATCATGCGTATGATGAAATTGGCACAATGTCTTCTCGCTCTTTCAGCAACTTACGTTCGGCAGACACGTTCCGGAATCAAGGCCAGAACCTGACAAACCAAGCTGATATCTCAACTAGTGCAATTTTGCAATCAACAGATGATGATACAACGACAGAATTGAATGCAAACTTTTCCGCTGATGGTTTACATCAACGTGAGATAACTGAACTGCAAGATCAACGTATGTCTATTTCTTCTAATGAATCCATCATTTCTAATACAGTGTTATCGCGAATACCGTCCACTGCAGTAACAAGGATGGAAAATATCCTAAATTGCAATCAAACTTATGACAGTACATATATAGAAACTTCAATGAGTCAACCCGGCGATGAGTCTGATAGTGAAACATCAAACAATGTTACGGTAGGTAATGTTGGAGATGGATATGAAAACCCTTACCAGATGGTTTTACAAGATCGTCCGCAAAGTCATCCATACATTGTGATCACAGTAGAAAGACGTAACAGCCTCTCGTCTACTGAATCTAAAGCAAATGAAGAGCAAAGACCTGAAACAGGTTGGACAAAGGAATCGGTTTACATCAATCTTCAGTTATAAGTTACATTCAACAGGCTCAGATGGGTCTAGATCTCGACTTTTGTTTAGTTTGAAGACAGTAAAACATATACATGAATACATTTTATAAAAACTTTAAAAGAACTATTTATAAATGATTATTTACCTTTTTAAAAAAGTGCACTTTGATTTCTTGTTCAGTGTCTGGAATCATTGCTTTATGGTATAATTTAGTAAAAGGTATTTGTGTGCCTCGATAAGAGTGTATTTTACCAAAAGTATAGTGCACATTACTTATTTATTGTATATATTAAATTGTTTTTGTTTTTTTTTTTTGTCTAGCGTTTGTAAGTTTGGTTATAGAAATTCAAAGTATAAGAAATTCCAAAAATAGCGCTGAACATTTACTACGTTTGACAAACAATCACAACAGTTTCGTTCCAATTAATATATAATTCCAGGACCAGCTCAATTTTAATAAACTCCGAAGTGTTTTTTTCGGTATTTACATTCATCAGGAACTCTCATGCCAAAATGTATAAACACCGGAAGCAATTGAAGAGCTATGTAACGAAAAGGTACCTAAAGTAATAGTTAAATATATCTACGGTCAACTTTTCTGCGAGAGTTGAAACCTTAGTTTTCAAGTAATCACTTAATTTATAAACAGACAATGTCATGCAAGTACGCTATAAATAATGTCAGTACAGAAGTGCAGACTATTGAGATAACCACGACTTTTGTTTTCTATCCAGTGCATAACAAAAGTAGAGGTTACTTACAAAATGTATGCTTCAGGAGAGCTTTAATTTTATTGTTTTCTTTATCAGCAATGTAAAAGCAAAATATGTAAAAGACAAATTGTATAAGTAATGAAACACTTTTTGAGCTATATGGTCAAAAGGTACCTACAAATAATAACACAATCCATCTAAGGTCAACTTTGCTAGAAGGAAGTAGAACCTTAATTTTTATAATTCATATAATATGACCTCGACAATCAATTAGAATCTAGATTATTAAACGGTAAAGAGAACAATGAAAAGAAATACAGAATAAAGGATTGCAGATAATAAGAAATAGAGAAAATAGACAACAAATATAAAGAATGGAGAATAATGGGGTGCTGAGATATAAAAGAATAAAGAATAATGGGCAAAAGATAGAATACAGAAAATTGGCCTAAAAAGAGAGGAAACAGAAATGAAGGAACCCCTCCCTCCCCATCCAGCCCTTCATATGCCACATAGAGACCGGAAACCAGGAGATGCGTTGAGGAATGTTACCTTACAATTTTTCATCATATACAATGTACTGAATTGTACAAGTTGTGATGGCAATGACATACTTCTTAAAGTCGCAACATACTCAAGTAAGTTTGTAATGCATTTTGTTTACTCTTAATTTTACATTTTGTAGGTCCATCTGCATTGAACGAGCGAACGCAATGGACAAAAGGCTAATACATTGTCCGCTTTACATGCATTTCTTGTATACGACTTACACCTGATTATTGGCGCTCCAATACAAACATTTCTAAAATGTGTAAGGTTAAATGATTACAAACATAGGTTATCAAAATCTAAAAATTCCTAAACAGTTGGCTAAATACGGCTTAGGCCGTCTATGTATTTAAAAGATTGTTGTGACGTCATTCTATTGTTGTATCCGTTCTTTATTTCAGCGATTGGAATTTCATTTACCGCTAGGAAACCATTATGTTACCTTTAACTGTAAAATATTTTAAGAATAACCCTCTTCTTTCTTAAAAATATTGATCAGCTTAATTGATTCTTACAGGTTAATGAAAGTTCAAGAACTGAAAAAATCAATCAATTCCTTATTTTTGTCTTCATGTGAAAAAATACAACAAAAGAACAAACGTAATTAAAATCACCTTCCAATTCAATGATTTTGCCACTCAACAAGACGGTTTTTGAGGAAAACAAAACAACTTTCAAATTGATTTTAACACTGCCATTACTTATTTCACAGCCATTTTTCTCATTTTTTGATTGCCTCCTTTAGTACCAATTTGGTTGATAATGCTCGTCGTAAGTTTTGTTTTTGTTTTGCTTTAGGTATTTCTTTTGCAAAATAATTATTCTCATCCGTCTTTGGTTGTTAAAATCGACCTCTGGTGTTGTTCTCATTCTTCCTAACATCATTTTCAGCCAAAATTAAAATGAAAAAATAAAGTAATGCTTCTCACGCTTGATAGATCATGCCGCAATACAAGAACCATAAGTCAAATAATCATAATTAAAAGAAAATCGTGCATCTGAAGTAAATGTTCACCTGTGGCCTCAGACCTGTCCAATATCTGCTGTGATATCGATATGATTGTGCATTACTGCAATATTTGAAAACATAATTAAACAAAAACCTCGTGGCATAATACAGCTTAGAAAGAAAACATTACTTAGTACTTATTGTCTTTTAGTGGTTTGAGGGTGTAAAATTACCCTACCACGTCAGGTCTGTGTTTTTGTTTTAGAAGTTTTTATGTTTTGTATCGAGCTGATGAGTTAAGCCCTTTTCAACTGATTTGTATAGTTTGTTCTTGTGTTGTACTGTTACAAAACTGTCCAGGGTTAGGGGGAAGGGTAGTGGCAACAAACTAGTTGAACCTCGCCATATTATGTGTGTGCCAGTTATTCAGTGATTGTCGTTTGTTGCTGTAAAACATTTTGTTTTCGTTCATTGTTTTGTACGTGAATCACTGTTAGTTTTTTAGTTTGAATTAACCGACATTGTGTCATTTTGGGGCATTTTAAATCTTACAATGCGGCATGGAATACTTTAATCTTTAGTTGCAAACTGCTATTTCATTTGGTCTCTTGTGGAGCGTTCTCTATTTTGTTTGTTTATTTATTTGTCTACATTAGACGATGAACATTAAGTTTAGATGTGTACGTTAGCAGCAGCGTTCATCAAATGTTCAATATAGTCTCAAAAACAAAATGGTCGACTAGTGTGTAGCAGTATGGTCACCTGGACTTCACCAATCCAACTGTTAACCCTGATTGTAAAATTGACGCTTGTGTTGTTAGAAGAATTGCACAAATAAGCAGCAACACCTCGTCAAAATGGGTGAAGGGACATGATGCTCAGTACAGATGAATACCTCTTTTCCGTACCTAAAATAACCGTTCAGCAGCTCGTATATTTGGCTTGAAGAAATGGAAACTTTCCAACAATATCATAAATACTTTCTTCTTGTAATAGTTTTAATTTCACGCCTTTTATTCTAGTACACCTTATTGAACAAACTTTGCAATTAATTGTATGTCTTCCGGTCTTAAACATATATTAAGGTATTAAGATATACTATATGTTTGGTGAAATTTTCATTCAATAGTATGACAAACATTGGAAAATATGATTCATCTTCCAGTAATTATATACAAAGAGAAATGTCAAAACAAATAGTTTATATTTTCATTGTTTATGCTTTGCTTCCTTCACTCATTGACGACGATTAAAGGTATGTTAATAGTGTGAAAGTAGCTGGCATTGTTTATTGTATATAATTGATGTGTGTAAAGGACATTGTTTAATACTTGTAAAACGGAAATACGTGTGCTTGATTTGATTTAGGATGAACAGTGAATATCAAACTAAGCAAAATTTAAGAATTGTAGGTTCATATTATTCAATGATACAATAGACAACAACAACTTGATTATTTTTTGGCTGCTTATTTGTCATGACAATTTAATTTTCTTCAAACAAATAACATAAATTGTCAACAATTTACAACAAACTGACTATCAAACACTGACGGGTGTACCAGTCAGTGAATAACACTGTCTCTGCTTGGTCAACCAAAGCAATGAATTTTGATAAATCCGCCATCTCAATCAATTATGTCCAAGAAAATTCTGCCATGACGATTTTCGATGATCTTCTTATCATGTACATGGATGGAATATCAAAAATATAAATGAGAACTGCAACCTGTAAAATAAATTCAGAAACAGCAGAAATATGTTTAAAGGGAGGGATGGGAGGGTTTTCCGTCCAAACTCTTTGATGATTTTCTAACAAATAAAAATATGGTACATTGAAACTGCTTTTTATGTCTATTCGAATTCAAAAGCAAGAAACTCGTGCTTACATTTAGCATTAAACCTAACGGCTATGTGTAAATTTTAGACATAGTTTGTAAAATGTTTACCTGTATATAATTAATGATAGCAATGTGTAAAAATTAGGCTTGGCTTAGTTTTGACAATTAATACAATAAATGAATTTAATAAAAAATGATTAAATTGTATTATTGTATATAATTGATGTGAGTAAAGGAAATAGTGTGATGCCTGTTATACGGAAATACGTTTGCTTGATTTGATTTGGAATGAACAATGAATATCAAACTAAGCAAAGATATTATTTAAGAATTGTAGGTACCTACTATTTATTGATACAATAGACAACAACAACTTGATTATTTTTTGGCTGCTTATTTGTCATGAAAATTTTATTTTCTTCAAACAAATAACATAAATTGTCAACAATTTACAACAAGTTGACTATCAAACACTGACGGCTGTACCAGTCAGTGTATAACAATTGTCTCTGTTCGGTTAACCAAAGCAGTGAATTTCGATACATCCGCCAAATTAACATGGTATTAAACAATATCATGTTAATCAGCCAAATAATTTATCGACACAACAAATAAGCAGCAAAGGATAATTAATAAACAAAACATATTCACTTTGATAAGAAATTGAAATCTATATTCAACGATAATAATCATATTCATCCCCAACACATAATTAAATTGATCACAACTTTCTCAACAACAAAATTCATGATCGACACAGGTAAACGAGTTTACTTGGAGATTTTAAAACTGCAGTAATGCTTCTTGTAATGTATTAACAAAATGTCATTTCCTTTAAATGATAATTGAACACCATCATCTTTGAACAGTGCTGTATGTACATCATTAAAATCCGGATGTGTAACGAAATAGACATTATTATTTAATATGCTATATTTCAAACTCCTGTTATTTCGTTTTCTAGTTTTTTTTCCATAGCAACATGATTATTTGAAGAACGCCATGAGCGTCGTGGTAAATACTTGACAAAACCATCATAGAGCCTGGAAGCATCTTGCTGATAGTATAAATAGCAAATTTTAAATGAAATAATAATTGACTACATGAGACAAGACCAATGTCATTTCCACCAAAATGTATAAGTATCATTTTTGGAATACCAAAACAATTGATTAATGCATGCACCAAACATACAAGTGACTGCCAGTGCATACCTGGCATTCCAACCCATATAACTGAAAGACCTAAACATTCAAATCCCAAATTTTGTCCTGTAAATCTTGAAATAGTATGGGCTTCAGCTTTGCAATTATAGAAGATCCCAGAATCCATATATAGTCAATGGAATTTCTGAAAAAAAACAATATATATTACACAGTACAACAAACTCATGAAGATGTATTAATTTGGATATATCTTTTGTATGTTTGAGACTTCCATCTGCCCATTAACATGATTTCATCATCAGATTTGCCCTTTTCAGCTGCATTTCTTGTGGCTCCAATTCTAAAAGAATGAGTGTTGTATTCATTTTCATTCAGGCCAATAAAATCAAGTGCAAATAAAGACCCTGAAATTTTAGGTCGAACTGCCATATAAATTGCCATAATCATGGTAATTGTATAAACAGAAACAACATTATCACTATTAGACACAATTAGCCCATTTTGATCAGTTTTGAAGAATTAATCATTATTGTTATGCTTTCATCATTTTGATTCATAATTATATCATCAATTTTAGAACGTGATTGCCTGGACCCTACAGTTTCATCAATTCTCAAAATGCAAAAATGCTAAGGCAAATATAGCAGAAAAAAGTTTTGCCTCGTATATAGAAGAACAGATGTTTGGTAGAATTCTAACTAAATCATCAAGTACTTTAATGGTAATTTGTTTGCGAATGTCAAAATTTTATACTTTTAGTCATTCCACTCAATAGCTTTTTGATGACAAAAGTATCAGTAGTATCAGTTACATTACTTATTTTCATTTTAAAACCAATTGCAGCTAGATACGACTTAGCTGTGTTTGGTGAGTACGATTCTGCTGCTAAATACACTATGAAATTAATCAAGTCGGTTAAACCAAGGAGGTTATATGAGAAGGAGAGAGAACGATAGACGATAATTACACAAAATGTCACCGACTTTTCTGTAAGTAGGTGTAAATTATTTGAGATCGATTCGGTCGCAGAAGGAGACTCTGTCCTAATTACCCATCCGAGTAAGAACGGAAACACCGAAGTGATAAAACCTATTTATTATCGATGCCTAAATAATTTAATCAAAGATCCTTGATTTAATCTAGAAATATTCTGGATCTGCAAGACGAACGACTCAACCGACCTGAATTGCTTCGTACATGGTGTATATATATGGAATTAAAATTTAAACAAAATATTTATAACAATGTGCAGGAAAATGTCCGTAAATAAAATATTAGACACTCTTTCCTGTGAGTGTCGTGGTATTTTATTTAAAATATACGTATTTTCCATTTTTTGATAAATATTACAACCATGCATGGCCTGAAAAGAGAATTGATTAAGAAGAAATCTACACATACCATGTGTATTGTCACATTTGGAGAGGTACTAATCTACATGCCTGGCAATCCTAGTATTAATGTACAAATGCATGTGTTAATTTTCCGACATTTTACGTTTTATCAAACCAATGAAGTACTGTTTTCAACAAAATCTTAATTAAACTCAGTTTATAACAAGTATTGAATTGGCGTGGTCGCATTGAGAATTTTCAAAAATAAAATTTGTTTTCATATTTCTTTATTTTTCTTCTTATTTTTCTCTTTTTTTTTTTTTGTTCCTTTGCTTACGGTGAGAGCCCGTCAATTTAAAGGAAACAACATTAAAACATTGAAAAATAAGGTGAACTGATGCAAAACATTAAATTTTGCACAGAAACGATTTAAAGAAGAAAAACAGCCATATATAGATATGAGATCTGTGGTATGAGTGCCAATGAGACAACTCTCCATCCAAGTCACAGATTGTAAAGTAAACCATTAAAGGTCAAAGTGCGACCTTCAACACGGCCATGTCAAGATATCTTCGGCATTCCACCCGGAAAAAGACTGTAACATTTTGGTAGTTCTTGGACAGATTCCTCTATTTCAATAAAAAGATCGCTCCCGGAACGGTCACTTTAACAAATGTGCCTCAAATATTCCTTTGGAGGATTTAACTACCATTTCCCATTTCTAGGAGCCAACATGGGAAGTGAAAATCTAAACGCCTATGCCTATATTTACAGCCTAACGCCACGAGAAACAAACTTTTCTCTGGCTCTGGATACATTCTCTCCGTTTCAATTACACAGACCGTTCGCAGTAACAGACTGGTACATTAAAGGGATATATCAAGAGGTTGATAAACATGTCTTCCATTTTTACTTCATTTTCAACTTGTTCACTAGATGCCCTAGGATTTTCAATAACCGATTTTAATTTTTTGTTTTTGTTTCAAAAGGAAGTCTGGGCCCTTCATATTGCAATTTTAAAAGACAAAGAGTTGGTATTGCTTTGTTTCATAAAAAGATGGTGAACGTAGATACAAGTATCTTGTCTTGGGAAGGATAAATCCTACTTTGTAAAGAATCACTCTGATTCAAACAAAAATTCTCTGGAACTGACATAATCAAGATGCTTGATTTCTTGATTGACAACATATTTATTACGTTTGGAGGACGTGCTTTTCAACAGACTGTCGGAAATCAATGGGAACCAATTGTGCCCCTGTTCTTTCCGACTTGTTTCTTTATTATTATGAGGCTGACTTCATACAGGAACTTCTTAGGAAGAAAGATAAGAAGTAAGCAATATCCTTTAACTTTACGTTCCACTATATAGATGATGTTCTCTCACTAAATAATACAAAATTTGGTGATTATGTTGAACGAATCAATCCTATCGAACAAGAGATAAAGGATACTACAGATACAGTTAAGTCTACCTCATATCTTGACTTACATCTATAAATTGACAATGAGGTCGGTTGAAAACAATACATTACGACAAAAGAGATGATTTCAGCTTCCCAATTTTGAACTTTCCATTTCTATGTAGCAACATTCCAGCAGCGCCTGCATACGAAGTATATATCTCCCAATTGATTCGATATTCCTGGGCTAGTATTTCCTATCATGATTTGCTTGATAGAGGGTGGCTGCTCACAAGGAAGCTATTAAACCAAGAGTTCCAAATGGTGAAGTTGAAATCATCCTTCGTAAATTTCATGGACGCCATCACGAGTTGGTTGACCGTTATGGAATAACCGTTTCACAGATGATATCGGATATGTCCTTATGTCGTAACCACAATACCCTTCCCTTTCACGAATTTGACCTACAGAATTAGACTATTTAACGGATTTGTAATAACATAAGCAACACGACGGGTGTCACATGTGGAGCAGGATCTGCTTACCCTTCCGGAGCTCCTGCGATCACCCCAGTTTTGGTGGGGTTCGTGTTGGTTAGTCTTTAGTTTTCTATGTTGTGTTTTGTGAACTATTATTTGTCTGTTTGTCTTTTTATTTTTAGCCATGGCGTTGTCAGTTTATTTTCAATCTATGAGTTTGACTGTCCCTCTGGTATATTTCGCCCTCTTTTTAAACACATATCTAAAACCATTTGACAATAATGTAGCAGTTTCCCTATCCAGATATAATTGAAGAGATTTATCTAATTCTGCAGCGCATATAGGCAAACCAAAGCTCCCAAACGTCATATCTATGAATGTTATTGTCTGAAAATAATAATAACGAATATTGTAAGGATACGAAGCAGGTGGTCTAAATTGTGATATTGGCTGTTGAAAATGGTCTTATTTGATTTACTATAGGTTGCCTTGGAGTGTTTTTTCTAATAATGAAATGTTGATTATTTTGCACGTTTTTTATTAATATATAGCTAAAGGGTGCATCCCATTACATCTCAAACATCCATGTTTATATGTGCAATTCATTCAAAGCACCCTTTTCAAAGTTGTAATCATAACAACATCTTTGTAATATTTGAGATGGAGGATTGTCCTCCATAAGCACCTTTGCAATGAGGCGAAACCATGAATTGGCATCAATATGTGACCATGTTTTGTAGGATAATGAACTATCCTAAGTCTAAATTGTTGGTCATATTGATACCCTCTTTCAAATGGGGCATCAAATACTGCACCTCTTATTAAAGCTATATATGAAAAAATCACTTGCTAGTAACGGATGCCTTTGAATGACTATTTTTGCAAATATAATAAAGGCGTCTGTCCATGCCTTTATGTTATCAATATGTTTCACTTTCAAATTTCTATTTTCAGTGTTTACTATTATAGTTCCATCCATAACCGCAAGCTCATTTACTTTAGATTCATTTGGAACATTAAAATTCTGATGCAATAAAAAGTGCCAAATTGACATATTGTAAAGCCCAAATGTTTTCTTTCAAACCTTGAGATACAAATAAGTCAATCTCATTGTTTAAATGTACAAGTAAAGGGTCATTGTTATAATTGCATGAAATAGGAGTAGTTTCTTGCATAAAATCCTCACCATGTATAACATTGTTGTCTGCCTGCACACTGACATTACATGTAGCTACTTGTGGCCCTTGATCTAGTATTGGTGCTTGTGGAACTACTTCCTGTTCTACTTGAGGAACATCTGCTTCCTGTCGAGCCTGTTGGCGTTGATTTCTTGGTTCCCTGTTATCACGGACGGGGTTTCTCCGTACCTGTCCCTTTAAATGCCACCATACGGATTTTGTTGCCTTGCCCGTCTTATTTCACGACCTCTAGCCATCGTATGTGAATATTCTTTTTCCGTCCAAACTCCTTTTGATTTTCCAACAACTAACAATATGGTACATTGAAACTATCTTTTAATGTCTATTCGAATTTAAAAGCAAGAAACTCATGCTAACATTTAGCGCGAAACCTAACGGCCTTGTGCAAATTGTAGACATTGTTTGTATAGTTTTAACTGAATAGGGTCTAGGACCTTTGGTTTAACAGTAAAAGCTGATTTTGTCTTTTAGAAACATAAACTAAGGGTCATGCCCTTATAGAAAGGTCAAATCTTTTCGGTCGAAATGTAACGAAGTTGCGACATAATCACCCAAACATTTTCCACTATTCAAAACTTCTGTAAGAATAATGGTTTCTGAGATTATCTCATAACAAGGTGGTAGGTCAAAGGTCAAGGTCAACATACAAATTTGACCTTGGGATATTTTCAGAGTCACATGAATTGATGATCATTGGTGAAGATCCTAGGTGTCTACGACTTACGGTTTCTGAGTTTTGGGGCCAACCGACTGCGGTTAATCTTCAAAGGGCATAACCCTACCAATGAGTCGTTGAATCTTTTCAATCCAAATGTAACGAAGAACCAGGGTCTGGTCCTGAACAAATTCCACCCTTCGGTTTTTTCTACCTATTACGGTTACGGTGTTTAAATGATAAAAAGGTTTTAGGTTTCGGAGGATTACTCCGAACCGACAAAATTTTGGACTCACAGGGTGAGTTCCTGATAGGTATTCATGACACCGATACAAAGTGTGAACATGAAAGCGACACATCTTACGGTTAAGGCTGCTAACTTCATCAAAGTTTGACGGAAAAGAATAATAATAATAATAAACGGAAGAATACAATAAGGTCTTTCCTTTTGGAAAAGGAAAGACCTTATTAAATAAATGATTAAATTGTATTACCTTACACAGAGTTTGCCAACATCTATGGAATTGAAGGTTATGAAATTTTGATTGAAAGTGAAAATTGGACATAGATGATTTTCAATCTTATCGTATTACAGCAAGTAATCGCTTTGGTGAAAGTAATTATTACTTTGTGGTAAGTAAAAATACCAGGGTAACAACGTGCCTGTTTTATTGAAATTGTTTTTTAGAATTGCTTTCTACTATTGCTACTTGTCATTCCGTTGAAAGGCTAACGGTTGCCAACATGACCTGGTTGACCAAAGCGGAGTATATGCGATTGTTACTACTTAGATATATGTTTAAAGTAGTCTAATAAAAAAGCGGCTTGCAATACATTATATCCGTACGAAGCGCATTTTTTATTTATCTTCACCAGGAACGCCCAAAGCCGAGTATGGACAAGCTAATGATGTACAAGAACCGACACAGTGTAAGGGCTATATGAAAGAAAAAATATCATACTCTATCGACTTTGCGTGAGGAGTTGAAGCTTATTTCCTTAAGAATTTATCAATTTATACAAAGACAGTTTAAGAAACGTTTGTTATAATTTTTGTATTACCGATGTTTTGAATACTGAACTGATGATACCCTCGGGGCTGATAGTCCATCAGCAGCGGTATCGATCCATTACTGTAAAACAATTGAAAACAACGCTTAAAGGATTTATACGTCCGAAGCTAGTTTTGTAATTACCTTCAACAAGAACGCTCAGAACTATATGACAAATAAAACCTAAACATAATAGCCAAATCAATTTAAAGTCAACTTTGCCTGCAGAATCTGATTTTCTTAATAATTCTTGAAATATAATTTAATTCTAATTTTGGCTCTATCCTTTTCAATGACAGTATTTTGTCAAATTTAAGTACTCATGTTAAATCTGTGCATATTGTAAAAATGTCGGTGGTGCCTCTTGTTAAACAGAAGATGATTTTCAAAGATTTTAGCAGCTCTATCCGTTATTAATCTTTGAACGTTTTTCTTATTTATCATTGGTTGCCTATCAATCGATTTTTAATGAATATTTGTTATGCTTACAAACTTCATATATTTATCAAAAAAAAAAAGGAAAATAAATACCGAACTCCAAGGGAAATTTAAAACGCAAAGTCCTTCATAAAACTGAAAATCAAAAGTTCAAAGACATCTTTCAAATTGAAAACCACTGTCATATTTCTGACTAGGTACAGGCATTTCCTTATGTAGAAAATGCTGAATTAAACCTGGTTTTATAGCTAGCCAAACCTCTCACTTGTATGACAGTCGCATTGATTTCCATTAAATCAACAACAATGTGTGAGAAAACAAACATACACAATAGGTGAAAACGTCAAAATTCGGATACAGCAGTCAACATTTTAACATAATCTTAATCATGTTAATCACTATAAAACACATAACTGTTTCAACAAAGAAACACAAAATGGCACGTCATGAGTATAATCAAAATAGACTACACAGAAAAGTTTAAAATATATAAGGACAAAAAAGGAAACTTTAACATGTAATTAAGATGATAAACATCAGTACCTAGAATCTATACTTCAAGACCATCATGTATTATTTGTGAAGTTGATACGGAACATTTATCAACAAGGTCTTGGTATATTCCAATGAACTTTTTGGAGAAAAGACAACACTTTAAAATTCCATATGACAAGTCCTCATGAACCACGCTAAAATATGTATACCATCAATCATGATCAAGCAAAACATTTCAAAAGTTGTGCCGAATATGGCAAATGCCATCTTTACTGTGGGCAGAAAATCGTTAGTTATTTTAGATTAATAAAAATCTTTATAGAGAAAATACCATATCTAAATAATCTATGTCAATAATTGCTGCCTATAGGAATGGTGAACCTAGGGAATGAAACCACAATGTCCTCGACCCAGGGTTATAAAACCAATACAAGATATCATTCTTGTTACGGTATACTCGCGTTTCGTCTTCCTAAGACTCATCAGTGGCGTCCGAATAAAAATTTGGCGACCAAAATTAAACACGAAGTTTAAGAGCATTACGAGCTAAAATCCAAAAGTTGTGCCAAATACGGGTCAGACCATCTACAATTTGGGATAATAAAACCTAAATATTTCGAGTAAAACAGTTCAATGAAAACTCTTGTAATGTTATGTTTGAAACACTAAAAAAAAATGTTTTAAAGAAATTTTTCTAAAATGGATTCAACTAATGTATTCAGACATTAAAGGATGCATAACTAATAATGGCTGGGTTTCAAGACGTTTTAAAGCATTTCGTGGAATTAAACAAGGCTGTCCGTTATCTTATCTACTTTTGTTCTTACTGTAGAAATAATGGCAATCAACATTAGAGAAAACAAAAATTAAAAATGATTAGAAATAAAGTAGATAGCAGCACTAATACCCTAAAACATGTCAACTAGCAGATGATACCACTCTGTTCTTACATTCTAAACATGATATCACAGTGGCGTTTAATTTTAATTGAAACATTTGGAAACTTTTCTGGTCTAAAACTTAATAGAACTAAAACTGAGGGAATATGGCTTGGCAAATCAAAACATGGTAAAGAAAAATATGAAAATATTAACTGGTGTAATAATACAATCAAAAGTTTGGGAATTTAATTTGGGCATAATAAATCAGAATGTCAGAAACTAAATATTGAAAACAAATACTGAAATGTGAAAAATAATAGCTAACTGGAGGAAAGAAAACTAAGTATATTAGGAAGAATAGTAGTCTTTAAATCTTTAATTCTACCAAACTTAACATACATAGTATCAAATACTGTCATACCAAAAGATTTGTTACACAAATTCAAAACCCTCATATACAATTTTATATGGAATGGTAAAGAGATAAAACTAACAGATCAGCACTTACAACAAAGTATAAAAAGGGGACTAAAATGATAGACATTGATATGTTTATAAAATCCATACACATAGGTTGGATAACAAAATTATTTGATACTGAAAATGACAATTGAACAGTTATCCCAAGATTTTATTTAAATAAATTAGGTAATAATTTAATAATTTTTAAATCAATCTAAAAATATAAATGATCTAGTTAAAACAATTTCCAAAAGTCTACCAGAATTTTACCAAGAATTAATTAAAACTTGGATTTGTGTGAAAGGAGGTGCATCTACATACCCACAAGACTTTCTGCAAATAAGAAAACAGTTTTATATGGGAAATAATTTTATCAGACTAAATGGAAAATGTTTCATTTTAGAAGAATGGGTAAAAGCAACTTGTTTTTCATAAATGATATCATAGATAATAGAAGTCAAATTTCAGAAACATATATACTTTCTTAACTAAACAATAAACAAGATTGGGTCAAGCAGATATCTTGCACTACAAAGCAATACCAAATCATTGGCCTACCATAATAAGTCAAGATAATTCAATAAAATTTGAAGTTAATATACATAAAACAAAAATAGTCTAAAATCCTGCTTAACACAGAAATCAATTCTAAAATGAGTACACAACAATTTTATAACATTATTATAAATGGCAACAAACAAGATAAACCAAAAGGAGTTATAACTTGGGAAAAATTGTTTGCCAAAACTTATATTTTAAACTAGAAAATTGTTTATTTTTTTCACTACTGACCTGACAATAAACTGAAAATGTTTAGGTGGAAATTAATTCATTTTATTCTTCCATGCAATGATTTATTAGTAAAATGGAAAATACTCTCAGATAATAAATGTAATCATTGTAGTATAAAAGAAGATTATGAACATTTTTTCTCTCTTGCAGCTACAACAATGATTTTATATCAAAAATATTAAGCCTACTTAACTTCTTAGGTTTCAATGAAACCATTCTAAATATGGAAAATCTTTTAGTAGGATATAAAATAAACGATGAAGCTTATTATGAAATTAACTACTTTTTGACTATAATATTTTTTCCTATCAATAAATCATGTTATATCTCTGAATCAAAAGAAAAAAATAGATATCAGTAAAATATTTAAAGCAGAAATACAGTAAATTGTTGAAGTCAATAATGTAATTAAAAGAAAAATAGCAAATTAATTATCAAAACCCTCAACTATATAAAACAATCATAAAAGTTTTAACTTTAAACATATGAAAGCATATTTACATAATACCCAATCAATATCCCTGAAGTCACATGACAAGAGCATGTCATGATCAGGTGACTTTACGTTCTTTCCCATACCTAACACATGTTTAAAAGATATACATATTATTGTATCATACACACTTTTGTTTTCTTCTTTTTGTTTCTTTTTCTTTTTTTGTAACTTTGTGTTGTATATTCTGATGTTGTGTATTATCATGTCTACCTGAGTAGTTTGTTTATATTTTAGTCAGAACTGCACAAAGTTAAAATAAGTGCAAAATTTGCTTATGATACAAAAATCAAGAAGATTATGGTCAATTTACCTGTTAACAAAGGACAATTTGTCTAAATATTATATTCCGTAGTTATTCAAATTCAGTTAAATTAATCCAGAACATCAAATCAAAGATGATGATGGCACAGCACGCTGTATATTAACTAATATGAAAAACTATTATCGGATAGAAGTGGAATACTCCGGTAAACATGAAATTATTTAAAATATTGTAATATTGTAATGTAATATCAATTTACTCTTATTAGATATTCTCCTGGATACCTAATAACTAATATATCAGGGATACTTAGTGCAATGCTGTACACTAAGTAAATTGTTAACAGCAATAG
Organism: Mytilus coruscus; assembly: GCA_017311375.1. Classification (NCBI taxonomy): domain Eukaryota; kingdom Metazoa; phylum Mollusca; class Bivalvia; order Mytilida; family Mytilidae; genus Mytilus; species Mytilus coruscus. Next base: position 40,507,687 of record CM029605.1, read on the forward strand.
TGTGCAATAAAATATATTAGTTACGTTAAAAAAAAAAAGAAGAAAACTCTTGTAATAACGTTTGTTTCTGCCGTCTGTACTTTGGATCTGAATTTTCCTTTGCAATTAAACATCTGATTTCACTTATTGTCAATGTTGTAAGTTATTGGTCGATATTAAGATGGTACATAACCCTACAGGAGATAACTCCGTAAAATCTTTGTTTAATCAAGTTCTATTATTAAGGAAATATTAAGCTTCTCAATGATCAAAATAAGTGTTTGTCAAACGTCTATATATCCAATAAAATTTTTCCGATAAAGTGTGTGGTTCAAGTTTTTTAAATTTTACATTTTGTCAAAGGGTCAAAAATGAATATTTTGTCAAAATTTTATGAAAATTAAAAGAGCAAAATTAATTTTACTCAAGGTGTTTGGTACCACCGTAAGGTCCAAATAAATTGCTTACATCCACTTTATTTGAACTTTGGTGGATAGTTGTCTCATTTGCAATCATACAACATCTCCTTATTTTGATATTAAAGAGATAGTTTGAAGGCATGAACTTGTGACAATCATATCACTATATAAACATTGAAGAGAATGAGAAACATAACAGTGCCATTTTATGGTAAGATACTATAAGTTATATGGTTCGCTACTGACCCCTACGGATCCATAGAGGTAAGTAAAATGCATAGGGGTGAGGCCGAAGGCCGAATCTCTATGGATTTTATTCACCCTCTATGGTCCGTAGGGGGTCAGTAGTTAACCGTATAACGAATTTATCGCCCGCGAGACTTTTTTCCGCTGTGTTTTGTAGAGAAATAAACAATAAAACACAACAACATTAATAGATGACGTCACTATTAACAGTAGACGTGACGTCATGAACCCACTATGAAATTTACTAACCCCTACGGATCTATAGGGTCACCACGTGACGGCGTTTAACCAATCACTACTTAATAATTTACCGGCGGTGCGATAAAGTCCATTAGTTATATAAAGTCATTAAGATAGTTGATTTTGAATATACCTTCTTATACTGCTTCCATACAATAAAGAAGGACACATAAAATCAGTATACGCGTATACGTATAGGAGTTAAACTTTGTGTAATGATTCAATTAAAATAAGCATATACATGATATACCGTCTTTTCAGATTTTGTTGTAGCTGGAGTCTCATTATATTTGTT